>QLPD01008033.1:0-10669 GCA_003314085.1 Hymenopellis raphanipes | reverse complement strand
CGCTCGCACCGACTATCCCATTCCACCAGCTTGTGGGATCTATTATTATGAAGTTGAAGTCCGAAGCAAGTCTAACAATGCGTAAGTTTCTACTTGTCCTCCGCTCACCGTCAGCTCATTCGATTGCATAGTCACATTAGTATCGGGTACGTTTCAAACTAATTCAAAGTAGAGATACTAATATATTCGCGCAGGCTGACAGGTCCAGACGTCAAAGTTTCTAGACTTCCAGGCTGGGAGGACAATTCTTGGGGATACCACGGCGATGATGGTCGCTCTTTTGCGTCTGAAAAGAGTGGCACAAACTTTGGCCCGACATATGGAAGTACGTCTCTTTCTTTACTCCCTTTCTTGGCTGACCTTGACAACAGCGGGCGACGTTATTGGATGCGGAGTCGACTTCACGAGTGGCCGAGTTTTCTTCACGAAGAATGGCCTTCTCATCGGTTCGTGCACGCGTCTTCTTTGCATTTGATCGATTCTGACCATATGTATAGACTATGTGTTCAAAGACGTCGGCAAGGACGTGAAGCTGTACCCTTCTGTCGGCCTCAAGCATACTAATGATTCGATCCGCGTCAATCTGGGGCAGGATCCATTCAAATACGACATCGAGTTCCACGTTCAAAATCAGCGCAACAACGCCTGGTCGAATATTCTTAGCCGGCCAATGCCGCTCAGTGTGGTTGCTGAAGGTGTAACCCCTGCTTCCATTTCTGTTGATGGAATGGTGGAGGATGACACCAAAGCCACACTGAACAACCTAGTTATGTCCTATCTCGGACACCACGGCTACACCAAGACACTGCGTGCTCTCCAGAAAGACTCTCGGCAGGAGCCCGTGCTCGACAGCATGGACACCGATGCTTTGGACAGTCCTTCTCTGCCGCATGCGCACGAACGCGGTGTCGAGTCACGAACGCAAATCGTGCAATCTGTGATGTCCGGTGACCTGGATACGGCCATTTCTGAAACGCAGATCCACCATCCGGCGGTCCTGGATGCGGACGAGGGCTTGATGCTGTTCAAGCTGCGCTGTCGCAAGTTTATCGAGCTCATAATGGAGACCGTGGAGCTGAAGAAGGCGCTGCATTCGCGGAGGAGTAGGATTGACGATGATATCGTTGATGGGATGGATGTGGACGGGGACGCCGCCGGGATGGCTATGGACGTGGATGATGGGTTCTCGCACGGCGGTAATCCGACGGCGCGGTATGAGACGGCGTTGAGCGATGCGATCTCGTATGGGCAGACGCTGAGGAACGACTACAAGGCGGACCATCGCGCGGAGGTAAAGAGCATATTTATGAAGACGTTTGGTATTGTGGCGTTTGAGGATCCGCGGGATGCAGGTGGGGAGGTCGCTGAGGTTGTTGGTCATGAAGCGAGGGTTGCACTGGCGAATGAGCTCAACCAGGCTATCCTCCGTATGTTTTCTGTCTACAGCAGTGTGTTTCTGTTGCTTACATGTGCTTTAGGATCACAAGGGCGACCTCCCCAGCCTGCGCTCGAAACTTTTTATCGACACGCTGCGGTTTGCGTCCAGCAGCTTGCGCTGTTGGGCGTCGGGTTCGCTCCGTTCGTGGACATGAAGAGGGAGTTTCTCGATGCCTGATTGATTTCTTCGTTCTCTGTTTCTATTTTCGATCTTATCTTCGTGCTTGATATATCAGGGTGTACAATATGTAAGGTAACTAAATGTAACGACCTCCCCCCTCCTGTGTGTAGTTTTTACTGTCTACTCGATTTTTCAAAGGACATTAGCGACCAAATCGACACGAGTTTGTCTTTGCCTGCGCCGACCAGCCAACGGGAGCGGTCTGCCTTTTCGCTCTCGTCGAGGTCTTCGTCGTCTTCGTCGCTGACAGATGGTAATGTGGGGTCGGAATGGGCAAAGGCCACTGCTTGAGAGCTTGCTTTGTGGTACTTGAGGGTGCCGAGGGGTTTGAATGACTTTGTCGAGTATAGGCGAATTCTTAGATGTGGGTATTGTCAGTTCATTGGATGAAAAAGAGGAGAACATCGTACTTCCCATCCCACCCACCGACGGCACAGACTCTGCCATCGTCGCGTACTGCAACGGACCCGTTCCCGCCTTGTTTGGTTTTGAACTTTTCTGATTTGCCTGACTGCCAACACCAAATTAAAAAGATATGTATGTATCGTCGGGGAAGAAGGAGAAAGCTCACAACTAAGTCGTACCGCCCGATAAGGTGATCAGCGGATACAGTAAACGCCGTCGTGTGGTCTTTGGTTACTGTCATCGCCATCACTAGGATCGTTCACATTCATTGTCAATGAATCAATCATACAAAAGGGGGAAAAGCCTTACTTACCGGCCTCGACGTGCGCTTTGGCGCTCCATATCACGTCCCACCCGGCCCCTTCGACGGATTTGGATGTGGGGCGGGACGAGTTTCGGAGGGTGATGCTCCCGTTTTCGTATGCGAGGAGGAGGCGGAGGGATGCAGAGGCGGCGGCGGAGGCAGGGGCGGGGGAGAAGAGGTGCATGGACATGATGATACCAGATGCGCCGCGTCCACGTCCGTCATTCGACAGTATGGGTCCTTCGGCCTTTGCTTCGCGTCCAATGGCAGCGTGGAGTCTTTGACATGAGGGTAGTGCCCATATATCTGCCTATATGCGCGCTTTGAGAGAGGAGTCGATCCAAGTGAATTAAACTAACCTCTGAAGACTCGACGAGATTCGGGAGCGCTATCAACATCTCCTCCTCCCCATCCCCAACAGCACCCGTTTCGAGGACCGAAAACCGACAATAATTCAACGCATTAACGTCCAACGAGTACCTCACCTCCGGCGACTCTGGGACCCCCGCGGACCCACCGCCGATGCGCGCATACTCCTCCGCGCGCGCCCACACGTGCAGCTTGTTGTCCCGCGCCTGGCTGTCCTTTCCCCCTCACTTCCTCATACAAAGATAGGAAAGGGAGGGCGTACGTGATAATGACATCCGCACCGCACTCCTGCACACCCAACAAACCGTCCTCGTGTGCCTTCCACGAGACGATGGGCCGCAGGGTGCGCGTCGATGTGCATACGACGTATCCGGCAGAGTCGCCAGAGTAGATCCGCTCGTTGTCGGGAGAGATGAAGAGTGTGGTTACAGGCGCGGTGTGCTTGCGGAGGATGTGCGTTGGGGGTGGTGGGAGGAGGTCCAGTGGATCCGACATGTCAAGGTGGCGGAAATGGGAAAGCTAACAGTTGGCTACCACAAACAAGGCGAGTCGGCAGATGTGGGAGGATTGCTATTACTGAATATGGAGGACGACGTTGGGTGAGGACGGTAAGTGGTGTGGATGGAGGTAAGTAGCAAAAGTATGATCCGGGCTCAGCTTCAGGTAATCCCGATCTAATCTAATCTAATCCACTTCGGTCTTCGGGCTTCTGCTTTCGTGTTACAGTAGCCTGGCAGTGGACGCTTCACAAGATCAGCAATGAGCATCCCCGCATCTGTCACTACTACTGCACCTCAATGACGCGTCATTCTCATCTGTGTCGCGTCCTCCGCAACCCCGCGACACAGAGCACCACCCGCATCCACAACGACTCGATTGCTGCATGACCTCCGACTGATGCAGACACACCTCATGTCGCGTGTTGAGGACATCTATGAGGGCCAGAAGATGACCAACAGCAAGCTGGACATGATTATTGTGCAGGTTCGTACAAAAGCATATCCATGCTTATAACTTACTCATGTATGTAATCCAGATGCGAATTCAAGGACAAGGTGCACTCGGACAGACGTGAATATGAGCAATACTCCTACGAGAGGACGGCGATGTATCGCGTCCCTGTTGACGCCGGGACTGTATGTGCATGTCCTCACGGATTAGTGGCGTAGAAGGCTACTCGAAGTGGAGAAGTGTTTCCGCCTCGGAGTGTATACACTTCGTATTTACACTGTCCCAGCTTTCAATTCAGTTTTACCCCCTTCACGCCAACACCTCCTTCAGAATCCCAATAATAGTGTTAACCTCTTCCACGGTATTATAATGCACCAGCGATATCCGGACCACACCATCATCAATGTCCACCTTGGGCTCCAAACTATCGACGAGCCCGTGTGCGTAAAAGTGGCCGTATCGAATTCCGATCTGGAGATAGCACTTCAGTGAATGAATGAGCAGGGTAGACCACAATTGAACTCACGCCTCCTCTCTTATCAAACTCTCTAACCACATCTCTACTCTTAATAGGCTTCTCCCCGACGACTAGGAAGCTTATGGTGGGCACACGTCTCAACCCAGATTTCTCCTCCCCGACAACTCGGACGCCTCTCGCTTCCTGAACCGGGTCCGTCAAGAAGGAGAGAAGAGGCTCAACGAGCGTCTGCTCGTGCTCCGCGATAGCTTTGAACGTCGCTTTCAAGTCATTCTCCGGTGTCAAGGAGAGAAGGTAGGGTATAACCCCAGTAGTACCGTATACGAGCTCGTATCCCGGTCCTCCAGGCTGGAGCTTCCCAGCTACCTTGTCGACTTTGAGGAAATGGTGTACGATTGATTTCAGGGAGTGGTGTAGCGCAGGTTGACGGACGAACAGCGCTGAGGTATGGGGTCCGTACACCTATGTTAGGGGAGGAGGGCGTTAATGAAACGATACGGGGATAGATAATGATCATGAAGGGACCTTGTAGAAAGAAAACACGCAAAAATCCACATCCCAATCCTCCACATCGATCAACCGATGTGGCGCATACGCGACGCAGTCTATCGAAATCTCAACCTTCCTCGCCCCCTGTTCTTTCGCCGCATGCCTAGCTGCTTTCACCACCTCCTTGACAGGGACAACAGACCCGAGGATGTTGGAGCACGCGGTAAACGCGATGATACGCGTGCGCGGGGTGATCAGGGGGAGGAGCTCCTCGACTTTAAGTGCAACAGAGTACGGGTTGTTGGGGTTCGTAGGAGAGGGCCGCCAGTATTTGATCACGGCTCCGCGACGCGCGGCGAGTTTTTTGTATGGGCCGTTGTTTGCTGTCCGGCTATCAGATCAGATCCACCCACAATCACAATCACGTTTTTGGGCACTGACCTTCGTGCTCTCCGGTTAGGATGAATTCGTCGCCTGCTTGGATGTCGTCGTCTAGACTTCTGGCGAGGTTCTCCATGTTGGCCGACGAGCTGGGGCCGAAGATGATCTCCTCCGGGAGGGCGTTGAATAGCTTCGCGGCTTCCTTGGGGGCTTCGACGGTGACTTTGTCTGTGCTCAGGACGGAGATGGAGTAGTCCGCGCCGAGCTGGACGTTGGTGTTCAAGAGGTAGTCGTATACCCTGTCGGCGACTTCGATGGCGACTTGGGAGCCGCCGGCGTTGTCGCCAAAGATGAATCCGGATTTGAGGGCGGGGAAGTGGCTCCGGGCTTGAGAGACGTCGAGTGGCATTGTGAGTGTAAGTAGGAGGGAAACGAGAGCTATTATCGATGGGAAGGCGAATGTTATCTGACCCCTCGCACGGGCCGGTCGGATGTGTTCCCCGCGGGCAATTTACACAGTGAACAGTTTGTATCTCTGTTGACCGCGGGCAAAGTGCTAGAGAGTCAAATTGAAATCACTGCTCGAAGAATCAAACAAGACAAGTGGTCGTAGACGGTTCAGAGTGTTTTCCAGGTGAGAACGAGGAGCGTCAGAGTAGTGCCGGAATACGTCAGACAGGCAGATAACACAAGAAGGACCAGCAAGTCGGAAAGAACGCATATATGCGCCTTCTTGTACCAATTCCCATCACACCTCCCGCATAGCTCGACAACGAGCTAGCGCTAGACCATCTCGCGGCTGTTTGAGGTTGGCAAACGCCAACAAGTCATCGGATAACGACGGGGCATCAGAGTTTTGAGGCAAATCAATGTACGACGCCGTGCAAACAGGAGATAAAATTGAACTCGAAGGCCCAGAAAGTTATGTATACGGTCGTTGGTCACCGCCGTAGAAAGTCAATTGAATTCAGTTAAAGGTTGAAGCTGATGGTAGATCCCGACCCCCGCCGTGGCGGAGGCCCGTGGGGTTCAGCGCGTTTTCCAGATTAGGAGGGAACGAAGGTGGGCCGGAATACGGGTCAAACTGCAAGAGGCCGTTCAGCGAGTCGGATAGAACGCATATATGCGCCTCTTTAGCCTAAGCGTTGAAGCAGTTCCCACTGTCGTCCGAGACGGAAGGAAACGGAAGGCACGGTTGGCCCATGGGCAGAGACGGCAGATTTGTAGTCGAGGCTGTTCGAGATAGCCGAATGGGAATACTCAATGTATTCGTTCGCGAGGCATGTCTGGTTCCTGCTCCAGGGCTTCGAAGTTCAGACAACGGGAGTAGATGTACTGAATAGGATAACCAATTACGGTAGCGACCCGCATGATAGAGAACAACTGTTGGTGGCGCCCAGACGGTTCGGAGGAAGAGCTGAGTTCAGGGTTCAAATTGTTCTTTCACATGAACTTCCATGTCAATCTCGACGACGAGTATTTATGACCCTGCCCCAGATTGACTGCTCCCCCAATCCTTATCCTTATTCTTACCCTTCTCGTCATCGTTGACAGCAGCAGCAGCGACGATGCCTCCAAGCAGGGCCGCCCACGGCGCCGACAGCAAGCGCATACACCCGCTTACGCCATGCGACACCCCACCGGAATCGAGCTCTCCGACGCAGCCGACGCATATCAATTTGCCTGAAGACTCGGGCGCCTCAACGCCTTCGCAGCCGCCAACGCCCTCTAATGCGATGTACTTTACCCCTCGTCGTGCCATGGCGTCGTTTGAAAACTTGGTCGCGCTTGCCAACCACCAGGAGCGGCTCAAAGAAGCGCGAAAGATGGTCTGGCGCGTCCGTGGCGAGCCCGTCGTCGAGCTACCAGACCTTGAGGCCTGTCTCAAGCATGCTTCACTAGGAGGATTTCGTGAGTAGTGCCACCAGACTTTTTCTCAGCTTATTCACGATCCAGGGTCTGCAACGCTGGCGTTCAATATCCGCGCCGCCTTTAACCTTATCCTTGCCTTCATCCGTATTCGACGTGTTCCAAAGTACGTAGTACAATTCAGTTGTCCAAGTTCTTTCTCTCACCAAGAACAGGAACCAACGCTTGGCTATCCTTGGACGCGCCATCTTTGGCTCGGACACTTGGAGATTCGCCGCCATGCTCGGAACATTCACTTCAGTGTACAAGTTTCTCATCAACGCTCTCCCACTTCTCTTCCCGCCAGCAAAATCCAAGCACGACAACCCTTTCCTCGAAGATGGCGAGTGCGACGGCCCCGAGCACACGACACTGGAAGTCTCTCTTACCAACGGTGGCCATCGCCGTCGGTCAGAAAGACTCTCCCTTAGCGCCCACGCTCAACAGGTCATCGTGCGCAAAAAGACCCGTCGGTGGCATGCAGCCTTGGCTGGAGCTGTCGCGGGAGGTCTGGCTGTCCTGTTCGAGAAACGGGGACGCCGGATAACCATCGGTCAGCAGATGTTTGTTCGGTGAGTGGAACCATCACGCGCTCCCTTCAAATTCCAATATTCGCGTCTACAGTGGCCTACAAGGCTCGTTCAACGCGTTCACTACTCGTAGAAATATCTCGATACCCCATGGTGATATCATATTGTTCTCGCTCGTGTAAGTGCTCAAATAACGTCCTTTGTCTTGTTCTTATGCATTTCATAGATCTGCACAGGTCTTGTATGCTTCCTTTGTGCGGCCAGATAGTTTGCCTGCAGGATACCGTGCATGGTAAGATCTATCCCGCATCTCCGTATCCATTATTGACAGTGCATAGGATCATCCGAGCTTCGCAAGTGCCCCCAGAAGCCATCAGAATAAATCATGAGATGATACATTCCCATACCTTCAATACCGAGGATCTAGACAAGATCCTCACCACTCCCGTATGTCTTATTGCGCGATCTTTTGTGTTACTCACATATTCTGTTTAGAAATGGAAGATCACACCTCAGAATGCAGAATCATTGTTATCCAAGAAGCAAGACTTCTTCCTGCACTCGCCTGATGCCAGCAAGTACCTACCAACCGCGCACTGCCCATGCGCAGCGCTTCATCCCGGACAGACGTCGTGTCTGAAGGAAATGCCTATCCAGCGCTTCCTCGATGTCGCGTGGTTCATGCTTCCGGTGTATGGTGCCCTGCACTTTTTACCTCCCATCCTCTTCCGCACGACCGCTTTCATGCGCAACCCCACCCGCATGCTCCTCAAAGCTCTTATGGGCACCGCGAAGAGCTGTACATTCCTGGGAGTATATGTTGTGATATACCAAGCCAGCATATGTGCACGGAGTAATTTCCATGAGTTTTTCAGCACACTTCCTGTGACTTCGTGGATGCACCTCCCGCAGTGGCTCGTCGACTTTCTTTTTGTTTCACGCGCGTCGTATTGGTTCCCTGGTGTTGCTACTGGGCTGAGCATGTTTGCGGAGGAGAAGAAGCGCCGTGCGGAGCTTGCTATGTATGTCTTGCCCAAGGCACTGGAGAGTCTGTGGAATATCACAACGGGCAAGGTTGGTGGGATTCGGGCAGGGAAGCCAGGTGAGGCGTTGTTGACGGCGCTGGGGATGGCGATGGTGATGAGTACGTATCAGAATGATCCCCAGCATTTGTCAGGGCTTGTGAGAAGGATACTGTACCAGTTTATAGGACCCAACTGATTGTTTGGGGGTTTTTAATGTGTACTTGTCTGTATTTTAGATGCATTACATGCTTTTTGCATTATATTTGAGATTAGCCTGGATCCAGGCATTCCATGTAGCAAGCCATTGTCAGATGGAATGCTTGGGTCTAGGCTAATTTGAGATCAGGCAAGTGGGAATTAAGGGGAGAAAGAGAGAGAAGGGCACAAACACTGGAAAGTGAATACTAGCATTACTATAGTATATATGGTGACCAAATATGTGGACAACATTCCTCATTCATTGCGCCCCAGCGAGTGGTCCAGGGGGTCAAGAAGCCAACCTAATCCTCCAATATCTTTCGTTCTATCCAGAAGTTGTCTTGTATGATATCGCAATGCAGTAAATCCACCTTTGTTCGCGGTCTCGATTTCTTCTTCTTAAGCTCTGGTTGTTCTTCCTCGGGTAACTTGCATGAGTTAGCGCTGCATCCATTCTGAGGCATAAATGTCTTACTTCTGTCCGAACAAGAACACTCCCCTTTCGATATCGCGCTTCGATGGTATTGTAATTCATGGAGAAACGCGAAAACAATATTTCGTGTTTGTCTTTGGAGAATGTACCCTTGAACCCGACGTCAGCTCGTTATGAGGCGGCCTTTCCAGACAGCGCTTACCTTTAATGTCGCGTGCGCTTGCGTGGTCGTTTCTCCGCCTTGTTGCACGAGGGCCCAAAAAGTCGTGTTATAAAGGTTGTTGATGTGTGCTATGCTTGAACGAGTTAAGCAGAACAGCAAAGCGCGCGCGGGGGGAGGGAATCGACGTACTGTCCGCTTGTCTCCAGGCGAAGTAATCTTTAACCTCGCGTTCACCAGGATATAATACGATTCGTCCGTCGAACGATGGTGGGTACTTTAGCGGTTTGTCCGGGAAGTATTTGGGCCAGTTTAACACATAGCAAGAGGTGAAGTAGGAGGTTAGGGTAGAGACGATCTTGGATTGTCTGCGGTTGTACAGAGAGGTGCTTTTGCGCAGGAGGAAGCTGAGCCGGAGTCAATGGGAGCATTCACGATCATGGTATTTGGCAGAAGTGTACCTATACTCGTCTGATTCACCGAATCCCATAACGATATCAGGATATTCTTCCATTAGACTTTGGGCGGAATAGTCCATCAGTTCGAGCGCCGCAAGATCGTTGGGTTTCGTGAAGGCGTGTTCATCTGAAAAGCTGTTGTTGCTACGATCAAGGACGAGTCAAGTGTATAATGCATGATGGACGTACCGATGGAAACTATGCCCGTCCAAACGGAATAGCATGAACATCCCAGGAAGAAGAGGGTCCGGCAGTTCGAAGTTTTTGACATATTGATATTTAGTGCCGGCCATTGTGATGGCTGAAGAAGAGAAAGATGATGATAGGCTCCGGTCCGAGTGCCGAGTCGGTAAAATTTCCCTTTTTTGAACCACTACCGCTATGCGCGTCAAGCGGACCGAGGAACGTCGTAGCATAAGAAAGAAAAACGGACGACGCGTCATCGGCACGCATCGGCCATATCCCCGAGTTGCCGCTGAGATCGTACGGCGGTGTTTGACTCTCGCCATTATGTCGACAAGTAGGCCTCTTCGACAATAACCCTCACACGTCGGCTTGCAACTCCCGGATTGTGCAGCTGACTGAGACTGAAACGGTACTAATTTCCGTATACCTCGGTTCTTGACTTTCCTTATAACGTCCACCGGTGATTACACTTCTGAGGTCAAGACGATGTCTACAGATTCATTGCCAGTTCACTTCGGTGTAGCCCTCTTCCCAGGCTTCCAAGCTCTCGACGTCTTCGGGCCTCTAGATGCGTTGAACATCCTGGCAATCGATCACACCATCCAGCTTCACATCCTAGCGCCTACGCTATCCCCCGTCTCAACCAACACCTTCCAAAACCCCAACTCGAACTGCGCACAATCTGTTGTGCCCACCCATACATACGCTAATCCGCCCGAGAAACTGGACGTGCTCCTCATCCCGGGCGGTGTGGGCACACGCGCTGACGATGTCAT
>QLPD01008032.1:0-21652 GCA_003314085.1 Hymenopellis raphanipes | reverse complement strand
TTGTGGGGCATGACTCCCGAGCAGGCGGAAGCGAAGATTGTCAAGATCTACGAAGCTGTTCGGGATTCTGTTCCATGGGACTGCACTCGTGTGCGCACCAAGCATACCATTTCTATTCATTGTATGTCGCCGCGTAGCTTGTTCATACTCAGACTGACGTCCTCCAGCTCAGTACCCATATCGCTCTGTTCAAATCGTCCTCCGCCTCTACAGCTCCGTCTCAGAGATTCTGACTGGATTTGATATTAACGCACCTTGTTGCGCTTACGATGGTACGAGAATTGACATTAAACTTGCCTGAATGTTTGCTAACCTGATTCCAAGGCGAACGTGTTTGGGCGAACCCTAGGGCTATCGTTGCCATGATGCGCCATTGCAACACCGTTGATATGACTAGGAGGTCTCCTTCTTATGAGGTCAGACTGGCGAAGTACTCTGCGCGCTCGTTCGAGGTTTATGTTCCAACGCCCAGTCGCGCTGAATGTGAGCTCCCTCCCTCCCTTTCTTCCTTAATACAAGGTTAATGTTAGTCCTCAGATCTACGAGCGCTCCATAGCGCGCATTGAAGGTCTTGCTCGTCTCCTTGTCTTTGAAAAGATCCAGGACAGACGCATGCTTCGTGGACGGCCGAATCATTACAGCGGATACAACTATCGCCGTCAGAAGAAGTACAAGGGCGATCTGAAAGGCGACCAATCTATAGGCGGTCTAGAGATGAACGATTACGATGTTGCCTCCTTACACATTCCCTACGGACCGGGATGGGACGTGAGAAGAATTGACAAGTGGTGTACCAAACCGACTTAGGCCTTCGGTCTGGACATTTTCTGAAATTGTCCGTGCTAATGAAGTTGTACTGCCCGGAAGCCATCGACGACGACGAACGCAAACTGTTGGAGGAAGAGGATAAAAACTATTTCCGCAGTCGTATCTCGCGAGTACCATTCTATCGTGCATTGCACCTTAGCTGACTGCCACGTCCAGTTTCATTGAAGAGAATCCGGGACGCCAGAGCCTCTCCGGTAGCTTCGACCCCATCGACGTTGGGGAGTGGAGTGAGCAAGTCTATATTGGGCAGACTGAGAAGTTCTTTGCGGCCATCGCCGCTGGAGAGCGCGACACCGTCACCGACATGGTCGAGGGTATTGATATCAATCGTCGTGACCATGTCGGCCGACCTGCCTCCACTTGGCCATTCTTTGCAAACATACCGACATCTGTATCGACCTCATCGAACGCGGCGCTCGCATCTCAGCTTTTTTGGTCGACGGGCGCTCCCCTCTCCATCTGGCTGCCTAATACGACATGCTGTCTGTCGCCGAAAATCTTGTCGAGCGCAGCAAGAAGAATGCAGAGGTTCTCCGAGTCGCAAAGGATGACGAAGATGGTTCGAATGACAAAGTGGTTGCGCCAGAACGTCCTTCATCGGAAGATGATTGGACTTTCGAGGACAACGGCGTCCTCTCTCTGGGGGAAGATGATGAGGCAGACGATGAAAATGAATATGACGACGACGGCGAAGACGGGAACGAAGATGACAGTGAAAGGAAAGCAGTCAATGATACGTCTTCAGGACAAACTGGAGACACCGCTTTGGACACCCCAGATATCCTCGATGTTAATCTCGCTGATTGGGATCTGGATTTTATTCCACAATACTTGGGAAATGCTCGAACCCTACTATGGGCAGGCCACGTTTCACCCTCTTTCTTTGATCATCATTCGCGAGGCTGAAGATGAGGCGTGTAGAATTGCCGGTGTCTTTCTCAAAGCAGGCGCCGTCTCGTCCACAGCTGACGATAGTCTGAACACCATTTTCCATGAAGCCGTTACCTCTGGGAGGGCAAAGCTGGTAGCCTTCCTGCTCAAGTCGGGGCGCAAAGATCAGGTTTACCGAAGACGATGTCAGTCAGGCTCTAGTCAGTGTACCTGCCTTGTACGTCCTTTCTGAAGTTACTTTCTCACCTCCGATTTCAATTTTCAATTTTCAGCCACGGTCGCATGCCAGTGACATTTTTCAGAACGCCCCGGTGCCTGCGGAAATAGCTATGGCCAAATTGGACGACGTCCTTAGACTTCTCCTTGCCTTGGGGGCTGACTTCAATATGCCTACCAAACGGTCTCTTCAGCGCTACGGAAGCGAAATTTGCTTTGATGGAGGACTCGAGCCAAACGAAAGCAGAGCAGAATCGAGGAGACTCCCCTTCGGGCGACTATAAAGCCAACTGGAAGTCGTATTATGCGAGGCACCTTCTCGACGTAGCCAAGGCCAAGGAGTCCAGGGTTGCCACCGATGATTTGGCAAGACATGCACTAGTCGAGGATTCAATTGCCTACTACGCCGATGCTGAGAAGTTGTTAGACAGCTACGGTGCCAAAACATGGAACGAATATTTCCTGACAAGGCACCGGCCAAGCCCGTCGATAACGATTCCGGAAACGAGGAAGAAAAGGACCGCTACTATCAGATGACCACAGGATATAGACGGGATGCTGTCCCCCAGATTCTTAACGCTTCGTATGACGAGTTATATGAAGCTTGTTACGCCGGTGACCACGACAAAATTCAGGACATGTGTCTGCCGGCCGAGTTTGCCAACGACAAGAACCTTCTGTCGATGTCTGTCAACTTGGTAGAACCCGACTACGGTTGGTCGGGCAATGGTATGTGTTTAAAACTTCGTCTGCAATGATATGAATGTCATTTCAGGCTTCACACCCCTCTACGCTGCTTTTTGCGGGCGCCACTGGAACACTGTTCAGGCAGTTTATTCTATCATTGGCGCTCAGTATGAGCCAGAGGACAAGGATGAGAAATTCAAGGCCAAAATCTCATTTGGTTAGTCAAGTTAATCGCAGCGGCTCATGGTCTGATTTCTGATTACTAGATGATGATTCTGATGATGACTCCGAGGCATCCTACGACTCTGATGATACCGTTGAACAAGACCAGCCCACCTTCATTGATGTCGCGTCACGTCCATCGAAGGTTAAAAGTCTCATTTCTCAGAAAGTGTACCTCCCTGATACATCCATTACGCTCCCGAAATTGGGGCCCAACGAGCGGGGGACCGTCAGTTTCAATCTCCTGAACCACACTGTTCGTCGGAATGACCTGGAAGGATTCGGTCACATCCTCAAACTGTACAAAGCCGCCAAAGATGAGCCTCTTGAGCTTGACGATAAGACCCTAGCCCAGATCCTTGCCTACGATCGTCCAGATATGCTTGACGAGTTCATCCGTCGTTCTGGCTTGGGGCTTTCTATCGAAATTCATCACGAAGCCGAGCATGGCGACGACGAGCCGCTCGCCCTCAACGATAGAAACGGGGTTTATTTAGGCATGAACTGCGCAAAGGCGACCCGGACGCCGTACACTCAGACACGGAAGGTGACGTTCCATTAGGCTGGCGTGCTGCGCAGGTCGGGGCGAATGTAATCGTGCAATATCTGGCAGCCGAGCGTCCTCTCGCTGCGTATAAGCACTACTCGATGTGTCACAACGATGAACGGGCACTCAAGATTCGCCGCGCCAACTTGGAGAAAGTTTTGCCTGAGTGGGTGGATGGTGAACTCGCTGGGCGAACCTCCGTATGCTGCAGTTTGGACACTATCAAGCTCGTGTTCAACCTCAAGTCACCGACTGTTCCCAAGATTGCTATGCACAATCGGTTTGTCTTCCGTTCTACTTAGCTTCTACGTTATTGTACTGACATAGAGCTTAGCATCAAGTTCGTTGGCTCAAATCTCTTGACTATTGCTGTTCAGATGGGTGCTCAGAAGTGTGCCAAAGCAACCACGCGGATCTCATTGAGCATCTTTTCAAGAAGCTCCGAAGGATGTTAACGACAGACGCGCTTGAAAACGTCACGTGAACTGAAATTTGCTTGTGACTGAACTCATCGCAATTCAGCCTCTTCATGTCGCTGTTTCAAATGGACGCCCGTATCTCGTCAAGCTGCTCCTAGGCTATACAGACAAAGGCCTCGGGAATTGTAATGTCGATGGGTTCACACCTCTGCACCTCGCCGTCCAAGCAGGATTCTCGGAAATTACAGCGCTCCTTCTCCAGCGCTCGTCTCATCTCATCTTATCCGAGAACGGCGTCGGTAGTACTACGCTCGAAATGGTGGCTCTCCGAATCTTCAAAAACAGATTTCATATCATAGGTCTCGTAACCACAATTCGCCTTCGGAGCACAGTCAGTACGTTTCCAGCCCCGGTCGGGTCGTCGTCAAATTCTTGTCGAAGGAACTGCCGAAGCTCCAGGCGACATGGACTATCTGGTTCAGGATGGCAAGATTGAAGCGGACTCGTCTATGGCCAAGGCGGTTGTGGATTTCCCGTCCTTCATGGCCCCGAAGCTCGAAGAGGCCAAGAAACGTGAGGTTTCTCGGCCGGAGGCAAAGAAGGATCGAGTGGAGAGCTATGATTACTGTATGGTGCAATCTACCATCTTCTGGCACAGGCATGGTCTAAAACTGCTCACATCCCAACACTTCCGTGTCGTGAGTCATGTTCTCTGAGTCCAGATCATATACATCTGCTAATACAGGGATTGCCAGGTTCGACGAGAACTTGGGCAGGTCGCACCGGCAATTGCAATAAACCCTGTCATCGAGAAAAAGGTAGAAATGCCTTGTTTGTTCTTAGAATCTCTTCGTATTGACTAAAACCCAGAAACCGGCTGTGAATTCCGTCTCTGGACAAGTGGAAGCCGTCGTGCAACATGTCGCACATCTTGAAACGCCTCAGAACAGCCGCCGGACAACAGTAATTCCCCTTGGTATCCGCAATTGAGTCGCAAATACAATGCCATGGTTCCGCTTGGCTATAAATTCACGGAAGGAGAAGACGTTGATTCGACTAACGTCTTGTACCTCGTTTCTACTGCCTCGCAGGCTCAACTCACGCTCTATAGGGTGTCGCATCCGTATCACTATGAAATAAAGCATATATCTTACCCTCCTCACATGTTCCTACCAGCAACCGCCAATACTACCCAAACCCTTTGACACGACTTCTTTCACCTGGGTCGATACCATCAAGGCTCTTCAGGCAATGCTCGATAAACTCCGTCAGGTCACAGAGATCGCCGTCGACTTGGAGCATCACAGTTACCGAACGTATGCAGGCTTCCTATGCCTAATGCAGCTCAGCATGAGAGAGGAAGAGTGGATCGTAGACCCGATAGTTTTGAGAGATGAACTGAGTGTCTTAACGAGGTCTTCGCAAAGCCGCAAATACTCAAGGTATCTTGTCCATGCTCTGTGTTCGTTCGCTCCTTTGATGACCAGAATAGGTCTTTCATGGCGCAGACAGTGATATCATTTGGTTACAACAAGATCTCAATCTTTACATTGTAAACATCCTCGGTGCATCTTCGTTTTGCTTGTAATCGCCTTGCATATCCTGATATCACTTATAGCGTTCCCGAAGCACGGCCTGGCGAATCTCTTGGAAATGTACTGCGACTTCATTCCCGATAAGAGGTATCAACTTGCCGATTGGCGTGATGGCGTGTCAGGTATGGTATATGCCTTGCGTTCTACAGTGAACTAATAGTAAACAGGCCGCTTTCCGAAGCGATGTTGCGCTACGCTGGTTCGGATACTCACTTCCTCCTTTACATTTACGACAACCTCCGTAACGCGTTGTTAGATCGCGGCGAATCCCAGGCTCGCGCAGTAGAAGGCGGTCCCTCCTCATTCTCCCCCCAGTAGCAATGGCTGGGATAAGCTTGCTAGAAAAAATATCTCTCTCGGCCACAGCGCCGAATGCAGGTCCCGATGCTCTGCATAAGTATGTCTTCAAGGCAGTTCATGCCTGGCGGGACAGAGTTGCAAGGGAGGAGGATGAGAGCACGAGGTGGGTTTTGCTTTCGCTTTCGTCGAAGCATCTCACAACCGTAATCTCAGATACGTTCTCCCCAATCACTTTCTCTTTCCACTAGCGGAGAGTCCGCCGCCTGACATGTCTGCTCTATTGAGAATATTCCATTCTCCACCACCTCTGATCAAGCGGCGAGCGAGAGAATTGCTAGATGCCATCAGGGATGCCGTTAAAGCCCACTTTTCAGCAATTCAGGTAACTGGTGCTACGGAAGTGGTAGGGACAAAGGATGATGTACCAGCCGCGGCTGAACCTCAGCAAGACGTCATTACAACAGAGAAAGTGACATCTTCTAAGCTTTGGTCCAAACGTAAGGACAGCTTTCTTTCAGGTTCTTCAGGCTTAATGATTTCATGATTTCAGCCACGTCGCGGTCTACAACATCTTCTCTGTTTGGGCCGGCGGCATTGGAGGTGAACAAGACAAGTTCCTCCTTTTTGACATCCACAAGCTCGTTGTTTGGGATCTCGCAGGTTTGTTTTCATTTGCGTATTAGTTCTCGTGATTGACAACAATTTCTTCAGCCAATAAAGGGGTCTTCAGAACACCTGGGCCGATTCCAAGATGTATTAAACCAGATTCATAGTTCACTACCAATTGCGCCGTCTGTCCCACAGGTATAGTGTCAAGTGTAATGTTTGTTATCTCAAGTCTGATTAGAGCTTAGATAGCGCCGATCTCTGCGCCGAAGGACGCTATTCTAATCGATGAGGATGGTAGAGAGTCAACTATAGACATGCAAGCCGAAGTTCCGTTCGTACCGGCCTCGCCAAGAGCGAAGAAAGAGGTCGTGGAGGATTCTCTGGTCGTCGTTGGACAAGCCAGGCAGAAGAAGCGCAAGAGGACGACGACTATTGTCAACGAAGAGACATTAACTCCGCCCAGTGGCTCCAAGTCAAAAAAGACCAAGGCGTCTGACGGGGAGAGTGCGACGAAACAGGAGGAACCATGTGACTTCGCGTCTATCCTCAATGTTCTCGACCAAGTTCCGGCCTTACATGAGGAGAAACGAGTCAAGAAAAAGGGGAAACAAAAGAAGGGTGTGTTGAATCAAAGTCGCATGCTTTGTTACGTCCATTCACACGAAATTTTGCAGGGGGAACAGGCTCTTCTTATGGCGATTTCCCGGCACCGCCCAAAGCACAGAACGATCTTAAAAGTGGTAACCAATCGTATACATTATACATTCAAGTAAAGCTCTCAATGTACGCTCTGCGTCCTCTACTGTACGGCGCAACGATAATACATGTGCAGGGATTGGTTCAGCACGTCTCTCGGCTATGTCTACTGGTAAGTTTTTAAGCAGCACCACGTGGCGCAACCGGTGGTGGTGAGATCGACTATTTTTTCCGTATCTGTCGCACCGACAATCCGTATCTCGGTTTTCCTCGGACGACGGATGCTCTTTAATGGTGTCGCTCCTCATTTACGTTTGTTATGTGACCCTGCTTCAGATCGTCGGTCAGTTTTAATCGAGAGGAAGTACCAGGGTGCGTTTGTCGTTCGCCACTATACTGCAGAAGGCCGACGTGCGGTCATCTTTCACACAGGTCCTATAGGGCGACATTGACTCGCAGTCCGCGCTTTGGAGATTCCCAGCCGACGAAAGGTTTATAAACTGTGGCCGAGACTATGAGCCTGCCTTCAGCCTCCACCCTCCTCCCCCTGGAGCTGCTCGTCATGGCGTGGAACACGATCCCATTATACGCTCTCTATCTCCTCTTGGTTGGTCCTTTCTCTCTGTATCGCGTCGGTGATCCTTAGTGATTCACTTTAGTGGAGGGGTGCATTCGTCAGGACGAGGAAGAAGCACTGCTGCCACCGTCACGGCATCTTCCAGGGAAGAAGAGAGCTTATTGGGGCAAGACCACTCACCCTGATCTTGCGAAAGATGCAAGTGAGGGAACTTTTGAAGCCCTCATCCACGACTTCGCTCATCGTGAGGATATATGGAAAATCCTGTTATCTTCGCATTACCTTCGTTGGTCGGGAAGGACAGGTTTGAAGCCGAATTAAGTCGATGGGAAGAAGGCGCCACGCTCATGGAGGAGTATCGTGCTTTACATCCGCCGGAACCCAAGGAGGAAGGTTCAGAATGGGCGGAACCGCCAAGTGATCCTCACATCCTTGCCCGGACACTGACCTCGTTTCACGGAAGTGTTCTTCCCCTCGAGCCCACTGCCTCATTGCCCGATGCCTTCTTCGGAAGTGACACGCATCCGCATTGGCTCACCCCATACGTGCTGATGCAAGTTCTTCAGACTGACAAGCGCGTGGAAGCCATTACTCTCTCGATACGTGTTGGAGAGCTCTGCCGTTTGGATGCTCTTGGGCCGCTATTCGAGTAGCGCTGTGTTGTCCACCCGTAGCCCGTCTTGAGAAGGCGTGGAAACGTGTTGATACGAGTGTAGTCGAAGCTTGGGCGTCTGGGCATCGTACAACCTCGCTTGACTCCATGGGGAGGCGATCTCAAACCTAGACTAGAGAAAGAGATCAGCCAGTCACGGAACCCCGACCAGTTGCGCCTTTGCAAGAGTCCTGGACGCTCTTCAAACAATGTCATGATATCTTCGAAGGTTGTGCCCGCCACCTCGAAGACCTATCTTCCAATGAACGCAAGATCGCGGAGTACTGGAAGTTCGCGAGCAGAGGTGGTTTCCCTTCCAAGTTTGACTTCTATACGCCCAGGGCACAGCCACTAATGTCTCGTTAGAATTGACCAATTCATGTCCCTCTCATTGGCAGCAGAACCGCGCCGTAGAGGATTGTTTGAACCGTTCTGGTCCCGGGCGCCTTCACACTATCCTCCGAATGGTTGTATATACTCTACCGCTCCTCTTCCCTGAAGCGTTACCGACTGTGACGCTTGCCGACAGAGCCGCGGTTCTCGGCGGTAGACTCGACAGTGATACCATTGATATCCAAGGATTGCGTTCCGGGCGGCTGAAGCAAGAACGCCGCCCTCCTCCACAATTTGGTCTCGGTGCCGGCAATTTAGCTGCATTAAGGCAAGGAGGGACAGTCATCCCTGTGCACGACGGTGAACTTCTCTTGATGGTTTCCAGCACGTCTCTCGACTCGGCTCCAAATTCCCGTCCTGTATCACGCCCTCCCAGTGCGTCTACCAATGAAACCTCTGCTTTAGGAAAGGACGGACACCTTCGATTCGAGTGAAGCATGGCACAGCGCAGGGACTCGATAGGAAAAGCAGCATTGCGAAGCGAAGTACCCTTCGGCATTGTCGAACCGTCAAGCATACGTGACAATGGAATCCTTTTCTGAACGACGATTACGCGTATTAGTGCAGGCTGGGACGCTCGATCGCCTTGTCGAACTTTTGGTGCTCGGACTTGAGAATATCAGCGTGTTTGTGGCCGATGATAATGGCGAAATGTCTCTGCGTGGAAGGTACTGGAAGGTACAAGAGAACTAGTCACTGACCGTCGCGAATTTCCAAACATCTGGTGGAATGTATTTCGGAGTTTTCTAACGACTTTCGTCTTTTTTGAGGTATGTTCAATGATGTTCATGACCTCATATAAGTTCCTCACCTCGTCGTAGCTACTGAAGAAGATGTACTTCAAAAATCTGTTGCCGAAAAAGGGAGTATTGGACGCCACAAGTGACTGGCTAGTCTCCGGGAACGGCGGTCTTGATATCCTGGATGACGCAGAGCCGTATCAGAGTTTCCAGGCCTTTGAAGATGGGCCACAGATGGAGACTAATGACCCTGCTCTCTGAAGTACTTGGGAATATCTGAAGTCGACCTTCAAGAGAGAAACCATGCGGCCAAGCTTGTCCTAAGCTGTCCACCCCCGCGCCTTCACCTAAACCCAGCCCTACGCCAAGGACGCGTAATACGAGTACCGCTGAGCCCCCCAGACCTGGATTGGATAAAACCCGAAGTGCTCGTTGAAATTCTGGACGGCATGGCATCCGCGACGTTCAGTAACGTTACTGAAGAGGTATGCCATACCACTGATGAACGGCGTTAGACGCGTATCTCACGAATCATTCTAGGACCTGTATATCACGTCAGACTTGCTTGAAACGCAAAGTGCAGATCGTACCGGATGGTTTTCGACACCTAGAGAAGGCCAAGAGGTGGAAATACAGACAATCTATATCCATGTGCATGAAGTTCCACCGTCGTCGCACATTACAGAGCTGGGACTAAACAGTCTTTATAGATTTCTACCGGCAGGAGTTCGAGGTTGCATACCTGGATACACCATTCTACGCAAATGGCTTGTGGGCTAAGTTACGGCTAAAGGTCTCGGGTTCCTGCTCGGTCTCATGGCGTACCAAATGGACCCGCCTGACTCTCGGCTTAAATATAACCTGTCAGTTCTATCACGATCACAGTTAATCAACGTCGCGTCTGTCGTTCAAGGTCATCGGACGTACTCATCCTTTGGATACAGTACCTAGTCGGTGCTGCCTACCTTAGGGTTAGACAACCTTTTCTCCCGGAATCGTTTCCCTGGTACTCACAGTCGATTACTTATAGAACAAAGTCTTTGACGGCAAAGGCGACTGTATACCCGATATTAGCAACAAGGACTGCGAGGTTACGACGACCATCTTGGCGTTTACTTGGATTGAATGGTCCTTGTTGACGTTAGTCCTCCCATCGTCAAGAGGCAGGTTGTTGAGGTATAAAGGAGTTGCAGTTTCTTTGTTTTAACACAAAATCCAACCCTCGACTCGAGCAATTTGAACTTGGTTTTTCTTCCAACAGTGCGGGAGAGCCGTGACGAAGTTGCACAACTATTCTTCGCGCTGGTTTCTGGCATTCCCATCAAGACCATGCGAACAACTTCGCTCGACGTTATCCGGGTTGACGTGCCCGGTTGTGTACGGTGTCTCCAAAATCATTGACACCCTGGTCATAGGCAATCTCCCGGGAAGCGTAACGCCCGAACACGGCCTCCGTTGTGCTCAAGTGTTGTTCTTAACTTTCCAGTCAATGACAACCTCGCCTTGAGAGTTCAACGGATTCGGCAGAACGTGTAAGGGGGACGCCTCAGAATACCATACGAGGTTAACTAGGTATATTTGATCAGTATGCATAGCTAGTTCCTTACCCTTTTACCATCATGTCGTAGCATTGTACTCGAAATCTACTCGATTCCAGTCCTTTCGTGCGACAAAAGGGCCACATCTCTGACAGAACGATATTCCAAATGTGCGATGGACAAAATCACTCTTCAACAACTATAATCAAACGCAATAGTACAGCGCAATCTCCACATCAAGCGACATCCTATACTCCAAAATACCCGCAAATATCATGAACGACCTCGACTGCTTCCGTATCTGGTTCAAAGCCTACACCACAAAATCGGCCCGGTCTCTCAGCCAGCGTCTCATAGATCTCATTCATCGCCCTCCGAATCTCCAACAAGCACATCACGGCCGTGCCAGTTAGCAGCGTTCCGCCCCTGGTAGTGGTGAACAATCCCACTG
Source organism: Hymenopellis raphanipes (assembly GCA_003314085.1). NCBI lineage: Eukaryota > Fungi > Basidiomycota > Agaricomycetes > Agaricales > Physalacriaceae > Hymenopellis > Hymenopellis raphanipes. The sequence goes on along the minus strand of QLPD01008032.1, from coordinate 10,291 downwards.
GCAGTAGCTTCAATCGCCCGGCTTTTTTCGTCAGGCGTGGGTTTGGACACTGTCCCACCCAAAGCGGTGGCAAGGCACGAGTAGCGTAGGTGTGTAACACCTTGATTGCTTCAGGGATGCGGTTATTTTCGACTGACGCCTCCACGGCCCTCATGAGGCTGCGCTGATGATAGTCGTTGATGTCGTTTAGCTTAAGAAGCTTGAGCGACCCCTCGATTACACCGTCCTAAACATTGACATTAGCAACACATCGGTGAGAGAAAAGCACGACGAGACCTACAAACTTGGTTCATCGGCTCTGAAGCTGCCCATGAGTTCCTTTCAAGCTGGCCCCACTGTTGCTGAGTACCAAAATGCGACAGACAAGCCCATAGGCGATTTCCAGTTGTTCTTTTCCGACCTCGGGTTGGTCCGAACTCCGAAGGCAGAGTCACACAATACAGGTATTGCAGCGCATCCTTTGCATCCATTTTGACAAACTGCCGTATGTAGCGCCATATCATCATGACATACTGAGCGCTGGACGACGACGAGGCGGAAGGAATACTGAGACGTACGTCGTCAGAGGTTATGATGAAAGAGGTTTCTGCTTTGGAGGGCAAATTCAGTAGTCCATGGTACGCTACTAAGCGCAATGGACAAATGCACTGCTTCGATCTCGGTCTCCGGACTCTCCCATAGCGCTGCAACAGCACCAAGAACCAATTAACTCAGATACGCATTTGAAGAATGAAGGGACTGTTACCCTTTCAAACTGTCCGCTCATGAGGAGAACAGTTGCCCAGACACCTTTTCTCGAACCAGGCTGATTTGGTGCACCGTCAAATGTATCCAAGCAGAACTTCGCCGAAGGCCTGTAGACCACCCTCTTCTTCTTCGTCAAGCTACATTACATGATTCGGAATCCATTTCAACAGTACGCAAATTAAGACATAAAGTTGCAACCAAAGCCAGTCCTCGGTTGTGGTTGTGACATGGGGAACGCTCCGACGTGGCGGTAGTTCAGCGCGGTGCTGCCGAGTGACCCTATAGCGGATTGGAGCTCAACATATCGTTCGAAAGAATCACACTCTACCGTGGTTCTGGTGCCTCCGTGGTTCTGGTGCCTCCGTGGTTCTGGTGCCTCCGTTGTGGTTTATGACATCCTCCCCAAGAGCTTCTTCTTCGGTGTAGCCCGTTCGCACCAAGTAGAATAAACGGGCCCATATTGGTTGACCAGCTATACCAGCTATGATCTATATTCAAGTAAAGCGTGAATAAAGCGGGGAGGAAAAAAAAGAACCTGAATCCTGTCTTCCTACTCTCCATTGCGATATTATCGCACAAACAAAAAAGCACGGACTTTGTTCTCTACACTGGGGTCTCCTCCGAGCATTGCTTCTGACCTGGACTGTATTGTGCAGTTCAACACGCCGCAATATTGCTGCTCTAATGCTTCTCCGGCACCCTTTGCAATCTGTTTGCTCAACGCGATTGAGTCCTTGTCATCCGGATCTAGATATTGTTTGGCAAATCAGCGTTCGAGAATGAAGAACGCGAGGGTTGATCATGCCCATGGGAACAGCAGGTGGTTCCGACGACGTGATTTTAGTGAGAACGTGAAGAGTTTGGAGAATCGACGTGCATAAATGTATGGACGATGGGAAACTTTACAGAGGCGAGCAGCATTGAGGTCAGTGACTGCGGGGTCGTAGGTGAGGACGCGAGCTTCTTTTTGAAATCTGCGACGGATCTGTTGTTGTCGACGCTGACGTGTCCATCGAGCTCCTCAAAGCCGCGTTTCCCTTTAGCCTCCCAATCTCGCTCCGCCCTGTCTTCAAGCATTTTGTAAAACCCTTCCTCAGTCGATGATATCAGCGTCGGCTCATGTGCAAAAAGCCCGTGACGTCTGTGTCCCTGCAAAGGTTGGAGAGGCGACATTGTTGTTGAGATGTGCAATACTCTTGGACATCACGGATGCGTCGACGCGGACGCGCGCTCGTTTGAGCTTCTTGGTTGATGACGAGAAACAAGTCGACTTGACTGAGCCTCAACCTGGTCGACGGATGGTAGATCTGGTCGATATACCAGTCGATACAAGTGAGGAGTCAGGGTCCTTGGATACCATCCTCGCATCTTCTTGTAACACGCCAGACAAATGCAGAAGCTTTGCCAGACAAATGCAGAGCTACTCTGGGTCTGGGCTTGTCCTGCTACTGAGAATTGCAAGGCACTCGGACGCCGAGAATGAACACGAGGTCGAGGAGGAAGGCGATGGCGGTGACCAGTGACCAGTGACCAGGATATCGTCGATGAAGGATGAGGTCGAGGAGGAAGGCGATGTGCTCATCGGCGTGGCATAAAGGATGAAGGCGACAAATATCCGAGGCCGACGGTTTCCTAAATCAACTGCCAAAACTATGAATTATCTTGCGCTGAAGGCTGGAGGCTGGAGGCTGGAGGGAAGTTGGAGAAATGGAGGCAAGCCTCCATTTCTTTAATCCATTCGTTGACAGCTCCAGATGATAACTAGGTAGTGGTAATGAAAGCGTGTTCCATAGGTAGTGGTAATGAAAGCGTGTTCCAGTGGTAATGAAAGCGTGTTCCAGCCCGTGTTGCGTGTTCCGTCGGTAGTAGTAGTGTGAATGAAAGCGTGTTCTGAATGAAAGCGTGTTCCTGATAATCACCACGCACGTGTTCACACGGGGTGTTATCACCACGTGTCAATCAATTGATCTTTTATCGCTTTCTTAAGCTTCGTCCTTTCTTAAGCTTCGTCTTTCCGTCTTCGTCTTTAAGACTTTAAGAGGCAAGAGGGTTAAGAGGCAAGAGGGCAAAGTTTTAAAGGCAAGAGGGCAACACTCAACTACTCAACTCAAGGGCAACACTCAACTCAAGGGCAATTCAGCTCAGGCTGAAGTCGAAGAAGCTCGAAAGAAGCTCAAGAAGGATTCTCTTCCTCCTTCCCGTATATTTAAACGAACGGAAACCGTGATATTTAAACGAACGGAAACCGTGATATGACGACGAGGGCGGCGGCGGCGGCGGCCTCGAGGCGGATGTATCAATCCCTGAGTTGACGGAAAGGAAATATTTAAAAGAGCGAGCTCATCATCATTCCCTCTCCTTTGTCCCTCCCCCCCTCCTCTGTCCCGCTGTCCCGGCTTTCTCCCCCCTTCCCCCCCTTCATCGGACACTTTGAACTCAAGCTCTCTCCCTTCGCTTCGCTTTTCTCTTCGTCCCTCGCTTCTTCGTCCCTCTCCCTCTCTTTCCCTCTCTTCTCTATCTTTCCCTCTCTTCTACTATCCCGCCTTCCTTTCCTCCCCAACAATTCATCCCTCTAATCACTGATTGATCGATCGATACTTTGACTCTCTCCGCTCGGCCACCTTTTCTTTTAGCGACTTGACTTCGTTCGGGTGTTCGCCAGCCCAGTATTTACGCGGCCCCCCACGCCATGCCTGTCGAGTTACTGTAAGTCTGCCTGCCCCTCTGCCTGCCCCTTTTTTTGTTTTTAATAATTTTCACCTTTTTTTAAAAAAATTTTCCATTTATTTTCGCTTGGCAAATTATTTATTCATTCTTTATTTTAATTATTTCATTACTTCATTATTTCCTTTCCTTCCGACGATCCGATCGTCGCCCGAAGCGGGTCCTATCTCCGCTTGTCACCGGTTGTCAGGGGGCGGCTGGCTTCTGGCCGAGGCGGCACAGCCACCGGATAAGCCTCGAATCGTTGGGAATTGGGGGAGAAAGTGACTTCTCTCTGATTTCGTTCCATTAAATCGTGGGAAAAAATGCGATCTGGGGTCTGGCCTCGCGACTACACAGATTACTTAAGTATGTGGCTTCGCGATTTTCATCCGCCATGACCTACTATCCACCTGGTGCCGGACGCGTGGAATCAGCATGTTCAGCGGCCCATGTTAGCATTGTAGCAGTGGTAATAATACAACCCAAGTCCGACGGCTGGTAGGTATACAAAGTTGCACTTTTCATGAAGGCCAGTTTGCAGTCCTAGGCTCGAGGCGTGTTCCAGTGATGTATGTTGACAGTCTAAATGGAGTTGCTCAACCACGCCCCAGATTCCACTTGATCTACTTAAAACGTTGACGTCCACACATGATGCATATATCATTGAACTCCTTCCTCCCCAAAGTCCCTTACAGGAACAGACACCTTGCTTCCATCTCCCAGGCTTTCGAACTAACCCGCCTAGTAGCGCTACCATGTCTATGGAACAAGCCATGATAGCCCTCATATGTAAGTCAACGGAATATTTGACCAAATTCAAGACTGACGCTCTCAGACTCCATTGCGGACCTTTTACGACGGGTAGCAGATTTGCTACAGGAGGGGATGCTTTCAGCTGCCCAAAGCGCGGAGCACAACCAACGTGCTTCCGCTGCTGGTGATACTACAGCGTTTTCTCCAAGTACACTCCCCCTGGATAGCGAGTCTCAGGTGCTGCCTCGCATCAATGACGAACCAGATGTTCCTGCTCCACAGAACCGTGAGTACATATTCCGACTGTCACGTACTTCTGCATGCTCACCGGAATTGCGTATCAGAGAACAATTATGGATACAATCTGTGGCGTCCGGCCGATCTCGCCTCAGACCAGGACTACAGCGGTGCATACCCTGATGCGAATATTCCTCCAGCAGAGGAGGCGATACTCCAACAGTCTTGGTCAGGTGAAATGCCTTACACTCCATATCTCTCCGTCCAAAATGCTAGCGCAGACACGAACTTCCAGGGAGGCGACGCCTCAACCCGTGCTGGCGTTGAATCGACTACCGGGTTCAGCCGCAACGCGTCGTTACCAGTTTACAATTCATCACTCCGCGCGGCGTTGGTGGAACCCGACGCCATCCTCGGTCCCAATGGCGTGGTTTCCAGCAGCCGGGAGACGCAAGACGAAACTCGCGGTGAAGGCGGTGGAGACCAACGTATAATGGTGAATAGGCGTACCGACGCAAATCGCATGCTGGAGCGAAAAAGTGCGTGTATCTGAAAGTCTATCCTCATCAAATCTGATCAAGTCATAGAACGCCATCTTGTCTGCGGCTTCAAGCAATGCCCCAAGGCATTTGCTCATCGGTCGTCGCTGTCACGGCATCGAGGCCAGAAACACGCAGGCCGAGAGAGCGACGGAGATGCATTGACCTGGTAGATCCTAGATGAAGTTCATGTGAGCCTGATACTGTGTTGTGTTGTGGACTACGACATACCTTTCTTCATCTCGACTTTTTTTTATTCTTGTCCTTTTTTCGCACCTCCTTCATTAACCTATTACAACGCTATCTGTAACTTATTCGTCGTTAGCTGATCGTATTATTATATTCGTTTACACACTCACCGAGCTGGATATCGTTTCACTCGCGACGACGATGTTCTGTGATAACGAGATTGGAAATCGCATTCAACGCAGTAAATATCCCTGACATGTCACCTCGAGTTCTTTACGAAAGTATCCTGGAGCACGTTTATGGAATCTGTCGCCGAGGCGCCATCTGTCATCAGCATCTCCCGTGGTTGATCACCTCATCCCGCGGTATCACTTTTGGGGGGGGCTGCATTCCCAAGCTCGCGGTGTCGCGGACAAAAGGCGCACCATTGGGACTCGTGCGGCGTACGTCTGTCCTCATTGTAGGGGTGGTTTCACAGCTCAGGCTGGCAAGAGAAGTCAGTACATAAACCAGTGAGCTCCCATTATCGACACGGATACACACAGCCATGTCAAATCCAGACATCGTAGGCCAGGTCTTCTCTCGCGCGCCACAGGCGGGCGCAACAGTCGTCCGTGTTTCTAGTCGTAAGTTAGCTCAGTAAGCTTTCAGGTCCAAAAAGCTCACCGGTTAATATGATGCGCCAATAAGCAGTTGAGTGGGGACACGTCGAGGTTCATGTCACCAGAGCCTGAATAGACGTTCTCCATGGCTGCATACCAGTAGGCAGTGATTCCCTCTAATGGTGCTTCGACGACTTGCCACCTTCAAGTCGATTGGGGGGGAGAGGGAAAAGGACACAATGTCCTCTGGATAGAACGCTCCGTTTGGAGCCCACGTGCGGTCCACAAAGGAGCGACCCAAAACAAATTCCAGCGTTGCATGGGACGACGGAAGAGAAATGAGAGCGTGGGCGAAAGGAGGGAGGTTTCCAAGCCCTGGCTCCTTCGCCGATACGTGGCAGTGATCCGGAAAGACGGCGCCACATAGATATTCGGATGCGAATAATGAACTGTATAGGTCAGACGCCGAACAAATCACATACTTATCTCAATGGAGAAGAATATTGCCGGAAAACACGCGAGGTTGTTCTAGGTGGAATGTCCATGTACCATTAAGAGCTATCGAAGGGAACAAAGATCTGTCAAGGTCGATTGCCGTAGGTAGTGATTAGTATAGGTAAAGGACGAAAGATCAGGTTCGTCAAGTCATATGTCAATGGTGAAAATCCCTCGTTGGCGGAAAACGCTGTCGCCGGTCGCAAGGACAAGGCGTAGCTTCGGGCGCCAAAGAGGTCGAAGATCCTAAGCAGCGACGCCCGGTCCATGGAAAAAGGCTCATTGGTTGGCTCCACCTGGCCAAAGACACGAGTCGATACGGAAGAACTTGTCAAGCCAGTCAGGCCGTGGTCAATAGGCATGGTGGGTGAGGTCGAAGGTATTTCCTCGACTCGGAAAGCTAGGCAAGGGAGGTGGGCGACGTCGCCGATGGTGAACCGTGCGTCGGTGGGACGCTGAAGCTGTATTTTAGTTCCGTGCACGCGCCGCCAGCGTAAAGTCCGAAATTGAACGCCGTAAAATTTGGAGAGAACGGCAGGTTCCATCTTTGAGGCAAAATTAACTACGCATCTGGATCTTCGAGTATACTGCACGACAAAACGCAGACTGAATTCATACAAGGTCAGGCTGAGCAGCAAGTGCCTTGAGCCAAATCCTTGCCCGCTGACCCACTATAGTGCAGGTGGTGACCCATGGCGAACTCCAACAAGACGGGCGTATCCCAGTACGTAGCGCGTTGCTAACCGTTAATCAATTCGTACAGGATATCGCCTCGTAGGTTAAAGAATGGGATAACGTTCCCATAGCGAGATGGCGCGCTGTTGGGGGCAAGCGGGCTCCTAAAGACTGTTTGTGAGATGGAGGATACAGAGGAAGTGCTGTACATCACCAAACATGAACAAACTCCCAGCCGAGCTACCCGACCTTTCCTCCTCCGTTCACCATGAAGACATGTCTTCTGCGCTTGTAGCCCAGTTCCGCTCGCGATTAGTCGCATCCATGCTGTGGTACTTTCTAGCCTCCCGTCCTTCAAATGTGCCACTATCCAGTTCCTACAAATTTTTTTGAGTAGGTCCTTCAACTTTGATTGTTCTCTTCCTCCCCTTTCTCCTTGCCATCACACAGGTGGCAAAGTCTAGGCAACTCGATGGAGTTGCCGAACAGGCAACTGCTAGGAAACTGCCTGAGCAACTCCACTTGACACGTGGAGCATATGTCCTTACTTTGTTCTGGTTTATGTACTTAATAGTCATCCTCGTGTACTTAGTTCAGATTTCGCTGTGAGTAATGGCAGTCGATCGCATTCAGGCGAAGATACATCAGATGGAGAACAAGAATAAGGCAGGAAGGAGAAGTATGGCTACCACAACAGGGAGACAAAAGGCGGGCACCGCATTATTTGTGATTTAGAGAGGACATTCAGAGGATGTATGATTGCTAACAATTTATTACTACACAGCACCTTCCAGAGCAACATATTACCCTCAAGGTAATTTACAAGGACAAGGATGAACATGAAAGGAAGGACCGGAAATGATACTAGCAATAAGCAAAACCGGTACGTACCGCCCTCGCCTTGTCCTCGCGCTCAATACGAACGCGTCGCTCTCTCGTCCGGCAGCGGCTTCAACACCTCATTAAGCGGGTCCATCGCCATGGGCATCTACAATGCGGATAGACCTCAGCGTATGTGTGTTAAGGTTTGGCGTCGTCCTCCTTGGTTAGGGTAAGCGCCCGGAAGAATCCAAGGATGGGCGGTATAATGCTGGTATGTCGATGTCGGGCCAGCACACAGATGGCTGGGGTATCGGCCAGGGTATCGGGCCAGTGGTATAGGGCGTGTAAGAGATGGGTGGGGTGGGGCCAGCGCACAGTCTTGATGGTGGTAGCGAAGGGAGTGTAGTGATATCTCGCCGTACGCCGTCGCTGGTCTGGCTTATCCGTACACCGCGTCTGGGCAAGGAACAGATGGACGACGTGAGGAGCGGGCATGACAGCAATAAGCAAAACCAGTACTCACCATCCTCACCTTTCCTCGCGTTCAATACGAACGCTCTTCCTCCGTCTCGTCTGGCGGCGGCTTCAACGCCTCGTCGAGCGGGTCCAATGCCACGATCCTACCCTTGACCGCTGTGCGCGTAAGGTGTCCGGTTCTGGCCGTTATATCGCGTCGTTGGTCTTTATTGCGTCCTTCCCGAAAGCTACAGAACGAAATCAACGATTGAGCAAGTTATCAGGACTTAGGCGCCGTTACAAAAACCAACGCCGAAAGCCCCAGAACGTATCCAAAGGCGGAGACAGATGCACGAGAGGAACCAAGCATTTGATAGTGTAATACTGGATATTAATCAAATATATGACAACCTGATTAAATATTTAACAAATCAAATGTGCCTTTTAAGGCAAGCCTTCACCAAGCCTTCGCCGCGTGTCAGGCGAGTTGCTCTGGCAGTTTCTCTGGCAGTTGCCTGTTCGGCAACTCGATCGAGTTGCCGTCAGTTTGCCACCTGTGTCACGGCTCTTGTTTAAAGTCAGCTTTCCAACTACCTCAACAATGCCAGACGCGATTCCATCTCAAGACACGTTCCTATCGACAGGCTCCTGCATCATTAGCTCGCTGCCCACATGCTATTTTTTCAAGTTCTTACGACCATGCATTGAATTGGTGAGTCCGGTCCTAGTTCGGGCGACGAAAGGAGTTCACGGCGCCTAAGCTGAACCGCCTCCATTCAATGCTTGAGGAGTGCGTCGTCCCCTCTCCAAACTGTCCGCGGTGTAGGAACTGTGACGGAGTTTTCGGAGTTATCTTGAAGGACTGACGCCAAGATTTTAGAGCTCACACTCGAAGCAGTGCTAACACCTACGCGGACCACGACACGAAATTGGTTCCGCTGCCAGTGGTGCCCCGTATGCTCTGAGTAGACTTCTGTCCGTTCAACGGCGTCCCAGGGTTTTGCGGTAATGACGAATTCGTTCCCTGTACAGTGAGCAGTCTCCGGCTATAGCTTGGTTATACCCAACGCTCACGTGAATACTAGACAGCAATCATGGAAGCGGTCAAGAGTCAAGCTGTATACACGCCTACCCTCTCGAGACGAACCATAGCACTCTGTCCAAGGTCATCGGCATGATGTGGCTGAGTCTGTCCCAAAAATTAAATTCGTTTTGATATTGTAGCGGTTGCTGTCTGTCGCCGTCGCGCGCGCTTCATTGGGAGCCGGAGTAGAAATGGCGAGAGGGAAGGAAAATCGGAACGGAAAGGACTGGCCAAAATCCCCCATGTCTCGTATGTTGTCAGAAGTGTTCCTCTGAGACGTTGGTGAGAGGGATTTCGCATCCGTCATGAATCATCCCTTCATGGTACTTACATCTGAACTTAAGCATGAGAGCGAACATACATGTCAATCGAAAAATGCCTCTTGATCCGGAACCACCATCAGCCACTGTGCCACTCGACCCACCGAACATTTCCGCCCTATGTAGCCTCATCCATGGGGTACAGCTCCCTAAATCCCAAGCTGCTAAATCATGTTCCGTCCCCCTACCTACTTGGAAAACCATTTGCACTATGGTGTCCATTCTCGCGGCTGATACCGCCAACAATGCCACTTCATCCCTTTCATCCCTCTCAGCCCAATTGTCTACCATCCAATCCCAGCTCTCCGACCTATCTAATATGACCTCATCATCCCCGACCAACACTTCGAAAGCACAGAAGCCGTCATACGCCTCTATTGCTGCATCACTGCCCACGGCGCGTCAGACTTCGGGGCCTAGGCAATCACGAAACAAGTCATGTGACATCATTCTCACCCCCATTGACAAACGAAAGCCCGCGTTCACCGCGGTGGCACCAGCAGACATTCAGAAGCAGTTCAACGCTTTGATGACACGACTCAAGACCACCACCGAGGCACGGGCAGTAGCCAAACATCGCAACGGAAACATTCGTCTTACGCTGAGTGGACCAGCACATGTTCAAAAACTTCACGAGACGAGGGAATCCTGGCTTCCTGCATTTTC
>QLPD01008031.1:0-11423 GCA_003314085.1 Hymenopellis raphanipes | reverse complement strand
TGGGCAACCACTACATTCTGGCGACCACCTAGCAATTTGATTGCCTTGTCAAAAGCGTGAAGCCCAGAAATATAATTCTGTTCATCGGCCATGCCTGTTCCCGGCGTCCATTCTGCATCCGCTGCGATCTGGCCAACATACCAAAAGGTAAGATATTCGCCTCCGTGAGACCTAAGCTGCCCTTCTCTAGTGAATTTGGGAGGCCACGGGGCGATAGAGACAAAAGGTACGCTCGATGTTGGCTGGGTATTCTTTGTGTCTATCTTCAGGAGGGACTGGTTGGCGAGTATTCTTGTACAAGTTGCTCGCATTGAAAGCGCACCCGATCCTGGAGGGCGTTGTCGAAAATAAACAGATCATCGAGCGTCGCCTTGTCCGTAAAACTGGATATTCTCGGCCCTGTACGTCCTAGGACAAGACCCGGAAGAGTTGTCCCATCACTCGATTTCTTCACAAAACGCCAGCATCAATCATGCCACACCCCACATCCCTTCCATATAACTTGGCCCAACCATGGCGCGCAACATCGTCATTGTTGGAGGTATATTGCGCTTGTTTCCACTGTTCCTGGAGACGTTTTGACGAATGGACAAAGAAGAGGAAAGTCGAGATGACGTGGTAGTTCGGCGCTCGAAGAAGGCAGCGAAATCAGTTAGAGACGTGGAGAAGAGGGTTCCAGATCCAGATGGTGCTTTCCTTAGACTAATGAGCCATCAATTGCTGGATATTACAGTGAGCTAAATACCGTCCCAAAACCAACCTGCAGCGCGCTATAATTATGAACTTTTGCTATCGCGAGAGCTGTATCAGCGACATAGAATGCAACAGCTCAGCAAGCAGTAGAGATGCAATCAGTATTTGTTCTCGAACATCTCACATGAATTAGCTGACACTCTCAGGGATCGGCCAGTCTGGGCCCTGCCGACGAATTCACAGTGACGGTCATTGGTTCAGTCGACAGACCGCAACCTAGACGAGTCTGGTATGGCGGGGTACGTGAAGGAGGTGATCATACAACCCGAACGTGGGTTGGGGAGCGATGATATGAAGACAAAGACAAAATGAATTCAAGTTGTGTAATTGATACAAAGGCGTTCCATCCGACTACTAGGGAAGAGCTGAGTGTGCGGAACGGAAAAGGCGAAGGAACACGAACAAATCCTTCATAAACGTTTACTCTTTGCTGTCCTTGGCTTTATCGACTTGAGCTTGCTTCTCATTCTATGCCGTGCGTTAGAGTTGTAAGGAGATCACAGCGGGAGACTCACAACATCTTTCAAAGCGGCATCAAGGTCGTTCTGGGCCTTGAGCAGCTAACGAGACTGTTAGCACGAGGAGAATGGGATAGAGGGCTGCTACTCACGTTCTGCCTTAACTTTTCGAGTTGCGCAGACTCATGCTTGCGAACAAAGGCGGCTGCGATGCCCTCAGAGTGAAATTCTGTGCCAAACGAGGCCTACATACCCTCCTGAGACCGTTCCTTTTCGCTAGTAAATAGTCAGAACGCAGTGAATCCGGTTGCTGCCGAGTAGGACGCACGCAAAGCCCTTGGATTGGGCGACAGCGCCTTCCTTTAGGCTGGAAGTAAAGCGCTTCTGGACAGCGAGGCGAGAAAGACGACGAGGAGCGGCGATTCTGAACATGGTAGTCGGTGAGCAGGCTTTGCGTTACAGTAACGTCACGCATCCTCCTTCCCCCGTCATGTCAACAACCATTTTGAGGCAGGCAGCTAGAACCGTACGTGTCCTCGACGCTATATTCTCATTATTTTTTTATTGATTTATTACAGGTAGTGCGCTCGCGCCCTTTTTCGTCGTCCGCCGCTGCGCGCAAAGGTGCACCCGGCTTTGCACCCCGCTGTCCCATATTCTGATCCCGAATACTCCCGCAGACATCGTCCAGGACTTGTATCTCAAGGAACTAAAACAATACAAGCCCGCGCCTGCTGTCCGTTCCTTTATTCCGGTTTTACCCGCGCTCATTCGTTGTCATAGATTAAAGACGCTCATGTTGGCCTCGTCAAGACTTTCTCCGCGCCCATAGCCCCCCAGGCACCCACTTTGCCTTCTGATTTGGCCTCGGAATTGTCTGCCTACGATGCGTCGGAGCCTACCCTTGCTGAGGTGCAGGTCGCGGCGACTCTCTCGGAGACGGACGTGGCTGGTGGAGCGAACGCGTTTCTCGAGTTCCTCGAGGCGGACCTCCCCAAGGCCGACGCTCACCACCACTAGAGAAATCTGTTTTGAACAAGAGAATATAATCTGCACTGCGTTGATCACAGAATTATCGTTGTCTTAAGGTTATTACCGTGTCAATTCTTGTCTTCATGCCGGCTGGTAGAAGGAACTTTGCTCCATGGCCCCTTGAATAGACCTTGGATCCCGCGGCAGGCACCGTCTCGGTTGTGGACAGGATGTTCAAATTGGGTTTCTCGGTGGAACGACTGCCCATACAAGTACGGTGAGACTAACCCGATGCATCTGTCGAAGGAGTACTGTTATGGAATGGATAGTGAATCTGTTGCACGCACAGGTATTTTTTAGCAACAGAGAACCGGTTAGCTACCAATATTTCTCGAGAGACAACGGTGGACGGCACACATAATAACTAGTCCGAAGGAGCGGTGGTTAACTCATTGACAGGACCACTCGCAAGAGCATTCCGTCACTCGGGCGTTCATATGGCGGCAGGAGCGGTCAAGCGATTGTGCCACAGTCAATGGTAATCGGGACTAGGGCTGATCAAGCTTTCATGAGGTCCTTCAAGTTTTATCCCTCCCAGATCCCTCCTTTTTGATCCCTTCTCACACTATGAGCATTCACATGAATTCGCTCGTAGGAGGACGCCTACGCGTATTTTAAGAAGCGGATGCCATGGCGGACATACGATGACAGAGTACTTGAAGTTGCACGTAGTACGTGGTAAAAGTTCATTTTCAATGACCTTGAGATTTATACGCTTAAGGAACACGGTCTGCGTGCCATGCCAAGCTATGTTACATTGAAGTGCACGCAAGAGCAAGAGGCCTCGGCGTGGACGCCAGCAACGACGGAAGGAATAGTTGACGTCGCTGCACGAGTTGGAGAAGTGGTGTCTGTTGTTCCGACGCACGTCGTGTTTGCGCAGATCATGGATGGAATGTATGTTCTTCTATACTAACTTAATATTTCTTGAGCTTCACGAAGCTTTTAGGCCACCCTTCATACAGAATTGGCTGCTCACGGAACATGGTGCCCAATTCGCGACTATCAAGCGCATTCCAAGTGTCAGGCATTTTGTACGCGTTCTTTCTCCCGCAGATATGAAACTTCTATTCCGGCCGATCCTTTCCCCATGCCCCCATGGACTTCAGAGTCGGCTCACTTTGTTCGCCAGTGGTGGCCTAAATTCCAGGAAGGCCATCGCGCGAGCTCTTCCGTCCTTCTTCTGCACGACATGGAGGCCCGTCGTGGAGGGTCGTTTGCTCTGGCGCAACACTACTTCATGGTCCCTATGAGCAAAGTCGACTTGCGATATCCGCCTCTTTCGACGTGTACGAATGGAGCATCCACTCGGCAAGTCATCGAAGGACCCCCGCTGCCTATGTGGTACGTGCGTTCAGAGTTTGAGATTTGCGCTGTTCTAGAGCTGGAGGATCACGGAGAAGAGCGGCGGCCGCTTATTGCGGTTGACTTTGGACATGCCGCCTGGATCGAGTACGTGGATGAAGACACGGAGAAGAAAGCGCTTCGTTTTGTGACCTTCCCTCCGCTCGAGGCTGCTGAAGACGTTCAAGCCACTTCTGTTGTATTCACGCTTGAGATACCACCCGAGCTGAATCTCGATAAAGTGGAGACTATAAACCTTGACCAGAGTCACGGCACAATTATTCTCAGTGCTGGCGGAGGCGAGGTGTTTATTTTGTGCTATGAGTAACGCTTATACATCTATATATCTCGTACGCTATCTTTAAATCTTAATTGCGACCATATTTTGAGCGCGGGCGAGGTCGGTGTGGCTCTCTGTTTGTGCCTTACTTCCGCCAGTTGTCCTAACTGAATGTTCATGCCGCCGTTACCTTCATGTACTCGCTTGTGGGACTTCGCCGCTCCGTACCCTGCTTCTGGCCGATAAGATTGCTCATCGTGGAACCCATATTGCCGTAAGGTTCCACGCTCAGGCCGTCAAAATCATCACAGGCCCAATTGCTCTCGAGGTGATAAAGATGCTTCCCTTTCGCCGTTGCCTGCGCTTTCCCCGGCGCTCTGCTTTGACAACCTTACGCAGTCTGCATCAGTCCCAAGCAATCCCTCCACGTCCTTCTTCAAAGAACGGACAATTGAGCAGCTATCTCGTCTATGGTCTCATCGTGTTGGGAAGTGGAACTACTGGATACGCCGTGTCGCAGTACACAACAGCATCTTCAGTCGCAAAACCAAGATTTGGGTCTCCACAGGAGTTCAAGCGTGCCATCTCAGAGCTGAAAGCCTCGTTCAAGGATCGGGGTGATATTGTCTCCATCGACGCCGACGATCTTCTTGCGCATGGGTATTCCATGATGGACGTGTTTCCGCGTACGTTGTTTCCTCAGCTAGATCGATGTGCAGCATGTAATCTGGTTTCTTCAACATCAGCCCTCCCGCACAGCGTAGTGATATACCCCGAGAGCACAGAGGATGTCGTACAGGTTGTTAAGACTGCGACGAAATATCGGATGCCCATCGTGGCGTTTTCTGGAGGGACAGGCTTGGAGGGCCATTCTAGAAGTGTGAGATTATCTTTTGACTCCGCTCGCTCCTTGACGCTAAATACAGAGTAGCATGTTTCTGGGGGAATTTGTGTAGACATGTCGAGGATGAACAAAATCATCGACATTCACGGTGAGCGTCAACGTTGCCTTTCCCTGTCTTTGGCTGAGATTTGTGTACAGAAGCGGATTCCGATGTCGTCTGTCAGCCAGGCCTTGGGTGGATGGAACTCAATCAGACTTTACAGAAAAAAGGTATGTATATTCTTCAGGACTTTCAGTGACAGTCGACTGATTTAACCCGCTATGCAGGAATACCACTCTTCTTTCCAGTAAGTGCACAGCAATCTTGATTTGGCTGATAGGAAATGTCGTCCAAGCTTGATCCTGCTCCGAGCGCTACTGTCGGCGGCATGCTGAGTACAGGATGTTCAGGAAGTATAGTGCCACATTCCGAAGGTGTCGCTCAACGTTGACCGTTTCATACAGCAAACGCTGTCCGATACGGTACCGCCAAGGCAGAGTGGTTTCTGAACGCTGTATGATACTCCGAATTCATCTCATTGAATTCTAACCAGCGTAGACAGTAGTCCTTCCGTCGGGGAAAGTGATCAAGACTAGACAACGGTCCCGCAAATCCTCCGCGGGCTTCGATACTACAAAGCTGTTTATTGGAGCGGAGGGGACGTTGGGTATTGTCACTGAACGTTAGTTGGACGCTTTGAAGTAGTATCTATACTGATGCCGCTGTCTCAGTCACACTCAGGCTTGTGCCGGTGCTTCCCACTAATGTTGCTGTCGTCCAGTTTCAAGACGTGAAGGCCGCGACTGAGGCTGCGACGGAGCTATTGAACCATGGCATCGGCCTTCGTACGTCTATGATTTTCGGATGTCACTGCATGATGTTGAGGCTTAGCATCCGAAGAATGCGTTGAATTGGTCGACGATGCCTTCATGCACGCCACAAACCTCTATGGGCAGTCTTCCCGTCGGTGGGCCGAAAGGGACAGTCTCTTCTTGAAATTCCAAGGTCCCAGCACGTCGTCGCTTGCCGAAAGCGCCAAGGTAGCTCGACAAGTCACTGCTCGCCACGGTGCGTTGAGTTTCGAGCTCGCAAAGAACCAGCAAGATGCAGAAGACCTCTGGAACGATCGAAAGAATGGCGCCTTCATAACTATGGCTCTCGTTCCCGGTTGCCGGGCAATAGCCACCGATGTTTGGCAAGTATAGTCCCTCGTTTCTGAAGGCCCTCGCTGAATTCTCTCATTCAACAGCGTACCAATATCTAAACTCCCCGACCTGGTGTATGAGACGAAAAAGGACCTGGCTGAATGTGGACTGAAGTCCGCCATTGTGGGACATGCTGGCGATGGAAATTTCCATGCAGGCATCCTGTTTTCAACTGACGAAGAGCGAATTCGTGCTCAGGAAGTGGCAGATCGAATGGTACGGAGAGCTATCGCTCTTGATGGAACATGTATGTGTGTCCAATGCCTTTCTACGACTTGACTTTAACGCTTGGTTTGAACTGTTCGCAGGTACTGGCGAACATGGTGTAGGAATGGGCAAGAAGAGATATTTAGTTGAGGAGCTCGGCGAAGGAACGGTGGAGCTTATGAAAACGCTGAAACGTGCTGTGGACCCGTTGGGATTATTCAATCCTGGAAAGGTATGGTACAAAGTACTTTTCATCAGGTTTTTCTGATCCTTCTTCAGCTCTATCCAGACGAGTGAGGTGTAAATCTTACAGTGTCATGAACAAGCCAATGGTGGGATACAGTATGATGCATGAGGCCGAAGATGGCGATGAACTCAGTGCGTCATTTCGAGAGCTCGTAACGCTTATATGGTCACAAATATATAACTACTATCTCATGAGTATATGCCTTCTATCTATTCCCTCAAACTAGAGATTGACGATGACCGACAATACATTCGAGATCACAAGCGAAATCAAGCGCAACATGTTTTGACATTCTCAAAATGAAGTTGACACGGAATCGACGAGGGCGCATCATCATGGCACTAGTTGGATAAGTGGGAGCAGGATACTACAGTGGCCAGAAGCAGGAAGACGTCAAGATCTGCCGTACAAGAATGCCCTCGTGATATCTTGTTGGAATCGTCCAATGTACGCAAGCAGTTCTTCGTCAGGCAGCAGCGAGTGGTCCAACGCTTGGTTAAGGTTGGTCCGAAGCTACATTTGTTACCTGAGAATGAGCATTTGAATCGTTATTAACTTGACGTACTCGAAGCAATGCTTTCCTCCTGATGGCGGTCTGGTTGCTCTTGCTATTCGCCTCGTTCCGCGCGTGAAGAGTAGCTAAGTTGTCTGCAACGCGTTTACTTTCAGTCAGAACGTCTTCAGGTAGGTCGGCGAGTCGTGCGAGTTCCAGTCCTGTCATAAAAAAGGATCAATATATCAACATGAAGATGATCCCCGTCCTAGCGTGCGACATGCCATAATGCGTCATATCCTCAGGCGCTCCATCGATTATTCTGCGATAGATGAGTGTCAGAGCAAATTGAAGATTGGAGCCCGTACTTGTACTGGAAACGCATTCCGAAGTCAGATTCGGAAGGGCGTGTTTTCTTCCTAACGTTAAGCGTAGGCATCGCTATTCTTGCGTTCGAAGCGTACCTGGACAGAAAGATGCAAGCTGAAAAGCATTGGTCGTGCTATTTCGGATCAAAGACGACCACTTACTTCACGACTGTTGGTCTCCTGGAAAGTGTCGTGCTAAGTTCATTAAAATGACTGAATGAAGACGGTTATTAGTAGGATGCAACTACAGAAAAGCATTGCTGCATGTACGTAGCAAAGAACACGAAAGCCTGTATTCAATCTCAGTATGTTTAGACACACCAGGAGGTATCCCGACTCGCCTTTTGTTCAATCAAGGCCTCGGCGATAGCATGGGATATCCCGACGCCCTCTCGTGGGGATGTCCCCCGGCCAAGTTCGTCAATCAGGACCAATGTGTTGGGGGTCGCCAGACCTACTCAGTCGTCAGCACGGTTACCGGGTGCGATTATACGCGCACCAAGGATCATAGCAGATGTGGCCATCTCGCTCGCAAAGGTGCTCAGACTTCTTTCCATATCATCGTCATTCGATAACCTTGTCAGAAGCGCATCATGAATGCTAACAATGTCGTTCAAGGTGATGATGGCAGAGAACCATAGAATGAACGTACCGAAAACTCGCATACTCTGCTGGTAGAAAACATCCACACATAGCCATGACCGCCAATAATCCGACCTGTCGCAAGTACGTACTCTTCCCTGTGAAGCATTACATGCGCGAATGATATTATAGGAACCTATCCTCACCGGACATGCTAGGCCAAGCGTTAACACATGTTTTCCTTCACAGTGAAAGGACAGAACGCACTTGGGACCTTGAACGATCTGGAACGATGAAGAATCGTCACAATAGACGTCGTTCGGCACGAGCGTCCCTGCTGAGCTCACGGTCTCTAGTATTGGATGTCGTCCAGCCTTGATGGCCAATGTCCCGGTAAACTCAGGTCGGACTGACAGGCATGGTTAACGTTTCACGAACTATATTGATGAGAGGAAAGGCATACCGTAGTTGCGCACTAGACCGTCACATTTAAGCATCAGGAGAACGCGGACAATAAACGGACAGACTTATAGAGATGTGGGCGAAGGACCATAACATGTCGATGAGGGCAATCTAGAATTAGTTCAGACACTTGTTTCAGGCGGTACAGTGCGACTCGCCGCTTCCGATGCCTTGTAGAGGGCGCCAACATCGTTAACGATTTCGCCAACGAGGTCGGCGATAATCCTGAATTTAATATGGTTGTCATGGTCAACGGCATCAGATTGAGGAAAACCCACTTATCACTCAAAAGTAGAGTTTCATCCAAAGCGTCTTTCATCCTAGCATTCATCTTTTTCTGGTATTGGTCTATATCAATGGCGCGAACCGATAGCAAAGGACGGACAGGCTCACCAACTCCATCGAACTAAACACCCATCGTCCCTTCTTCAAACTGGCGTTGATGAACCCTTTCGGCAGTTCCCCTTCCAAATCTGTCTTTTTGAGTGTAAAAACAAAGCCGGTATCCTGATAGACGAGACTGAAGGGCAATCCGTGTTCCTCGCTTAATGTTAGATTCAGTGCGTATATGTCTCCGACGTTTTCTTTATAGGTCTCTCGAGCCACGTCGAGAAGGCGGTTGCAGTTGGCCTTGACGGCATACACTCGAGCATTTAGAGCACCGATGCCATGCTAATACCTTCAGACGTAGTACAACAATGAAGAACATGTCAAACCTTGGTGGGCACAGTTTCTTCATTCAGATTCTTCGCTATCAGTTCATCTACCTGTGTCAGACGCTCATCGGAGAGCATCTGTTGGGTAGGTCAGAGAGGCGTTGGAGGGGGGGCACACGTACATCATGCACAATGACCAGCAGCTGTGACTTGCAAGATGCTAGTGCATCACGGAGTTGCGGCAAACACTTGACAATATTGCGTAGATTGAGCATTTGCGATACACGGGCTGATGCACCTTGGGCGGTACTGGTCGGTTTCGTTTCCGAGGACGCAAGCTGAAAGAAGCGTCACGTCAAGTAAAACAACGAGAAGGGCATGCATACAGAGACAATCAATTTGTCGAAGTCCATCTTGTTCATGGGCTTGAGTGCTGCTTTAACATCCGTGAAAGCGTCTTCGCTCTTGATGAATTCTACAGGCATTGTTGAGCTAGACCTCACGACAAACAAACCCTAACCATCGACAACGTCCAGACG
Organism: Hymenopellis raphanipes; assembly: GCA_003314085.1. Lineage (NCBI taxonomy): Eukaryota > Fungi > Basidiomycota > Agaricomycetes > Agaricales > Physalacriaceae > Hymenopellis > Hymenopellis raphanipes. The sequence goes on along the minus strand of QLPD01008031.1, from coordinate 1,913 downwards.
AGCATTGATTGAGCTCTGGCCAGTTATGGGTGATAAAATGTTCACACGGAGCAAACGAGAAGCCATGGCAGTATAGGTGTGGTTCATGGTACTGCGTAGCGTCAAGTCAAATATGTCAGGACAAAACGAATCTTGCGTACCCAAATAACGAATGCGCAGATTTTTTATGCGCCATGTTACCTATTAACTCCAAGTTCTTGACAGTCTCTGGATCGATCATCATGGTACCGTCAACGGGCACGTAGCGGATCAGAAGTGACTCTGAAGCAAAGCGGGTATTAAGCTTGGTTTCGGTGTATTTGAACAAGGCAGACGTGGCGGAGAGTGCATAGTATCTACATCGAGGTCAAAAAAGATCAAGGACTTATCACAGAGCGCACTTGTTGGCGACAGAGAGCAGAGTTCCAGCGCGCTCGTCATCGTCTACACAAAGCTGCTGAATGAATTCAAGACCTGGCCAAGAATCAGTAACAGAAACATAATTATACACGTCGTTGACCATTAGCTTCGTTCCAATACTTCCTCCCAATTGGCTCCAGAGGCACACCAGGGAATTCTTCGTTGATAAACTCCATCAGTAGCGATGCGGATGCCGCTCTTTTACCCGACGGTAGCATCGATGCCTCACTGGCGGAAAGAAAGGTGTCTGGAACAAGGATGACCGCAGGATTATGTAGATGCATCTGGTGCAAAGTCTTGACATAGGTCTGGCAGTCGGCAACCTAGAGGAAATAGAAAAGTACCGTAAGTAATTACACTGTGCAAACGTACCTGCACAAGCATGACACGCCCAGTGTCCTTGTCGAGTGCAGCCATGCCCACTTCGCGCGAGATACCGCGGCCCTCTAGAATGGCGACGACGTAACTAGCGTCACGGTGGACAGAAGCAGCCGTCTGGGGTCTGCCCGTTGCTGGACGAGATTGTGCTGTCCACAGGCGGCTTTGGCCTGTTTTTGGACGACTGGGATACGAGGTAGGCCGCGCAGTGCTCGCTCTGGATGGTATGGCGGTCGGTGGACGAGAATACATGATAGTGGCAAGAGAAATCCCAAAAAGGTAATTTCGCGCTTGGCTCCTCCCCAACAGCGCAGTCTCCGTCCACGACACACAAACCACTAGGCGACAATTTTCCATTTTGACGGAGAATGGACTATTTTACGCGTAAATTCGACGCGATTTCGGCAATGCAGCCTGGTTTGGAGCAACAAAAGGTGTGTATAAGCTTTGGCTGTTGATATGTGGTCAAAATATAAGTCGTAGAAACTTGCTGAATCAGGCGTCGTCCGAGAACTTTGGGAGTTCGACCCAAAATGTTTTCAAGACAGGTCCTGTCTACCCCCAGTCATGACGGGTCTGCTCTTCCATTTCCGCATATCCAAGCTCCCCATTCCGCAGGCCGAGAACGCAAAAGCGGCAGCTGAAATCCGAGAGAGCATCTACAAAGTCCACCACATCATAAAATGCATCTCTTTCCTCCTCATAACGCCCAATGGTGACCCCATCACGTCATGGGACTCCACTAGCATCAAACTAATCAAAAAGCTTTGGCTCGAGTGCTGGAAATGGACGTCAGTCTAAGTATGACTGATACTGAATTAATGGGTTTTCTCTTATGCTACTTGAATGAGTGAATCTGTTGTTATCTTAAAAATCTTATCTTATCTTGGTTGGAACCAAGCCAATCTTAAGAAAAAGTGATCACCTAGTTGTGTGAGTCCATTTCAAGTGTCAGCATGTCAAGAGCATTGTTCTTAGAATATTATGGATGTGTAGACAGTAGACTACCAGTTTGTTGGAGCGCGATCACGACAGGGAGGGTGTCCTGCACAAGCTACCAAGCAAACCAATCTCGGTCCAGGTCCAGGCGTATAAAAACATGAGAGCGGAAAGACATACGGAAACAAAGGCAGTTC
>QLPD01008028.1:0-13484 GCA_003314085.1 Hymenopellis raphanipes | reverse complement strand
GTTCCTGTTCGTGTGGGGATTCCTGCTCTTCACGTCGACGTTTACGCATATGGTTATTGCTGGTATCCCCACGGCCGAGACGGGCGGGAATGTGGCGACCTTGTTGTTCTCCTTGTGTTTGATATTCTGCGGGTACGTTGTTATCGTTGTTCTCGTGGGCGCTTCTGAAGTTGATTTTGTTTTAGTATCCTCGCTCAACCAGACGCGTTCCCGCGCTTCTGGATCTTCATGTACCGCGTGTCTCCGTTCACGTACCTCGCGAGCGGGCTCATGTCCACGAGCCTTGCGAACAACGCCGCGCGGTGCTCTGCCATCGAGATGTCGACGATTCAGCCCCCGGCTAACATGACGTGCGGAGCGTATCTCGCGGATTACATTAAGCTTGTGGGCGATGGGATCGTGCATAACCCGGAGGCGATGAGCGACTGTCAGTTTTGTGGGATTACGTCGACGAATACGTTCCTCAAGCAGATTGGGGTGGTGTATGGGGAGCGGTTGAGGAACTATGGGATTTTTTGGGTGTTTATCATCTTTAATGTCTTTGCGGCCCTTTTCCTTTATTGGTTGGCGCGCGTGCCGAAGGGGAGTAAGGCGAAGAAGGTTTAGGTTTAGGATGAAAAGTTTAGATATTTTAGAATACCGTTGCATTCTGGACGTTCGTTACTACAGAGTTTTCCGCCATCGTTTACTTAGACAACTTGCACTTGTATCTATAGACATTACATGGTTAATGCATCGTCACTTGATGATCTTTTGCGTTTGCGGATTATGGTGGTGGTGTGGCGGGAATCTGGATACGGAATTGTACGGAACGCTGGCGAGGTCTCGACTTGGGTAAGTATTAGTTGAAGCCTAAACAGGCGTGTGCGGTAGCTAGTGGGGAGTGGCGAGCCATGTTGAGGGTTTTTTCGCTATGTGATTAAGTGTAGGGTTGAAGGCGGGGATGTAGCACAAGTCTACTTACGAGCAGTACAACTTGTGAAGGAAAAGTAGCGAGGTGGGGTGTAGGAGGGAGGCCGTCTCCCCGGGCCATGGTATGAACTCTTTTTGTTCGTGTGGCGTATGCAGGGTTTTTGAGGTAGGGCAGTGTCGACGATCTGGATAATGGATGTTATGAGACAGACAAACAATGACTAGGCTCGTGCCGTGTTGACGAGGGCCGGGGTGGGCGAAGGAGCAAGTGTAACAGTAATTTCGTCTCTTCCGCGGGCTAATGTTTATACATTGAAACACTGCTAGATCTACTTGGTAGGTTCGAGAATATGTTCTTCTTAAGCAAGATCCGCCGTGTAAGTACTGTCGGAGGCGAGTAAGTACTAAGTAGGGCGACTGTTGCCTCGTCGTGTTTTTGGGAGGTGTTTTAAACATCGACCATTTTGCTGGGGCTTGCAGTGGTTGTGTTGGCGAGTCATAATAAGAGACTGTGCCGGGGTGGGCGAAGGAGCAAGTGCAACAGTTTCATTAAGTAGTAATTTGATCTCTTCCATACATAGGATAAATTGAAACGCTGCTAGGTGTCTACTGTATTGTCCTTGCGACGCAGAACTGTCCCAGAGTTCATAGGGTTCCACGGCAACACTCCGTAGACGACGTGTACTGCGCTCGTCACGTCCACTGCGCCTGGTAAGATCGCGCAAGTGTGCTCAGCGCGATCACGTTGGTTCATCACACCGTCCTGGGCGACTTGGAAATCAGAGCGAGTGTGGCGTTTGGTGCGATGGCAGAAGTCATGGCGCTGAAGGAGAGGTCAGCTGCTGGGTTTCTGGGTGTCGTAGAAGTGCCTTGGGAGAACACGGGTCCGGAGCCGTGAGCGCGACTGACTGCCAGGGAAAGGAGCACGTACACTGGCAGAGGGTCAAGCCGAATTGAATAGAACGAGAACTTGTTTACTTCGGGCATGAACATTGAATTTCCTCTCTTCCTACTTCGTCGCCGGCTGAAGTTTATACATAGTATACATTGAACCGCTGCTAGCTCTATTGTCCTTTGCAAGTCCGAGAATACGTTCTTAAACACTGGGATCCGTGTATTGAGTGTATCGCCAACTAGGATCCATTCGTAAGTACTCATGCTCTCGAAGTTGTTCAGCAGAAAGCCTTTGCTCTGGGGCGCTATTAAGAATGAACTTCATCCGTCCTGGGCTGGGGTAGTAATAGTAGTAGTAACTCACAATGCTAAGCAGCTCTTTCTAAAGTCGTCCGCAGTCTCAGGAAGGACAAGACCCTTGGGCGGGCGGAGAAATTCGCGATGCGCGGGATGCCCGCCCCATTGCTAACCAAGTAATGTTCAGATGAAGATAGAGGAGGAGCAACCCCAGCCTACTTACCTCCAAGACACAGCTCAGTATACTCCGGTAGTGGCCTGGCTTTAATCCCATCCACAGCGCGTATGCTATCAATCCCAGACTCCATATGTCGACAGCCGGTCCGGGAGCCTGAGGAGAACCGGAATGATACCTCATATCTTCTGGGGCGGCGCAGAATGCTCGAACGTCGCGTATAGGCTGGACCCGCCGATTGGCGGGACTGACGCGCTCGTTGGTGATGTACTTGGAGATTGAAAACCCGGATATCTTGCAGAGCCCGTTCTCGTTGACGAAGACGGTGTCTATTCGAAGGTCCTGTATGATTACTACTAAGTCATTGAAGGAAGATAAGACGATGATGATTCGTACCCAGTGAACGATGTCCTTTGAATGTAGAAATACGAGCCCGCTTACGATTTGACCTAAAAAGTACTTGGTGATTTCCGAGTGGCCGAGCTTTCCGCGGTCTTCGAGGAACTGTTGCAGTGTTTGACCAGGAAAGTATTCCAGAAAGCTGAAAGAATTAAGAGCTAGTTTAACGGAATGAATGACGAGACTAACATGTTAGTTGACGGAGCCGTTTGTTCAAAACCCAGATGATCAAGAACATTGGGATGGTCAGAAGCCTGCAGGGTATCGGAAAGACGGCGAAGAGTCTGGGATAGTGTATCGTTGAGATCAACCGTCTGAACCTGCTTGACGACGATCCGCTTTCCTGAACTTATGTTAATGGCGCGATAGATCTGCGCGTAAGGCTCCGAGCCGATGCGATTGCCTCGTACCCAGCGGAATGGGGCTGCATACACGTTAAACCGTATCAACCACTGACGACGGAAGAATACTGTGCTTACACGATTTCCGCGATGTCCTAATGCTTGCATTGGGAACGAGCTGATGCGCGTTTGCCGGAGAAGAGACGACCAGCGTTGGCGTGTGTGATGCAATCTCGGGGAATTGTGGGTACTCGGCAACCTCGTGGATGGAGTGAAGGGGATTCGGTGCCTGTGATGCTGCGTTGAATCTGGTAGAAGTCTGCAACGGCAGTTCGGTCTCTCTATGGGACACCATAGTCGAAGCTACACAACCACACGGTACGCCCGCAAGAAACGGACATGATAAACAACATCCCTTGATGATCTTGAGAGAAGTCAGGACAGTGTCGATTGGAGGGCGATCCTGCGGCAGGGTGGCCAAACATGCTTCAATGAGATCCCAAAGCTGGTCGGAAGACAATTCAGAGGAGAGTGGACGGGGTGGCTTCCGCTTCTGCGTGAGCACCTCGTTGATGAGCGATACTTCCGTCTTGATATGCGCAAAAGGTGGCTTCCCAGTGTAAATCTAAACTTCACGATGAGCGCACGATTTTAAGTGATCTCGAGGAGGAGGTACTTACCTCGATGACAGTGCATCCGAAAGAGTATATATCTCTGGAGGTGAGATACGCGGGATCAAAGAGAGAGTAGTCCATCATCTCGGGAGGAAGCCAGCGAAGGGATCCTTTCATGATGGCCGAGCTACCAGGAGGGCGCGTTTCGGATACTAGACTAAGACCGAAGTCTGCTAAGCGACAGTGTAGTTCGGAGTCTATCAGGATATTGGCCTTGGAGCGGTCAGTCCCGAAATAAGGCGCGGAAATAGGATGGAGCATACCCCTCGGACGTCTGCATGAGTGATCTGTGGATCCAATTCATGTAAATACTTCAATCCTTCACCGATTTCAAGAAGCTACGAGGTCGTCTTACGTGTCAATTCAAGCTGTCAAATGATGATCTAATTTCACGCACAGAATGTAGTCGATTATGAGTGCGATGTTCACGGAGGAACGTGACGATGTTGCCGTTTTCCATCCAGGGGGAGATCAAGCAGAAGCTGGGCGCGAAAAGGTCTTCATTGACGCCTAGAAATTGTAACACGTTCGGATGCTGCAATTGCTTCCACACGAGTGCCTCTTGACAGCAGTCCTACAGAGCGTGAGGAGGGCAATACTAGAGGAGAAGGGAAACATCTTACTTTCACGAGGTCTTGGCCTGCCTTATCGGCTGTGAAGAGCCGAAGGACTTTCACGCACACCGGTTTCTCATCAACAGTTCCCTTCCATATATCCTGGACAATCAAGACCTTTCAGTGATCTGGTCGACGTCTCGATGAAAGCATTCACTTACAGCAAATCCACCTCCGGAAACGGGGTGAGTTCCAGCGCAGCGAACGTCACGACAAAAGAATGAAGTGGGCAGCATGTCACGGTGCCGTACTAAGGCTCGCAAGCATTTCATACACGTAGAGCGGTACTGTTTGCTCGACAATCCCGAGTCCAGTTCCTAAGCGAACGTAAGCACAGGCAGGATCAGAGAGCGATTAGAATAACCTTCTGCAAGACATCAATAACAGTACGCGATACTTCGCGGGGAATAGCTGCGATGTCCCGCCAAGGCGAATCAGAAGATTGTAAGCATTGCAGTGTCGTTTCGGCAATAAGCCCTTGAGGGTGGTTAGGAGAAAGGGTATGCCAGGACATTAAAGCTATAACATAGTCGTGGTAGGTCTTAACGTTGTAAACGTCCTTCGCGCGGGATATGAACAGCGGCTGAGGCTGTGCGCACCATGGAAACGAGAGAGATCAAGCCATCAAGTCAAGACAAGTGCCGGGATTGAATAATAATATAATATAGAGGTGCTCGGTAAATGAAGGCAATCCGTATATCTTGGAAGCATCAGCCCTGTCGGAAGCAAGGTCGCGTCTTGTGAGTCGCTGGCGGTCAAAAGTCAAGGGGTGATTCTGATCATGTGATCCTCTGTTTGGCGTAGTGGTGGCTGTGCACCTTGAGCAATTTGAACTTTCCTCTCTTTCCGCTGAAAACCGCCAAATCCAAGGCTTGAAGCTGCAATCTTCTCAGAGCGGTTCCAAAGCCTCCTCGCGTACTCTGTTATTACATCGGGGACTGCTATTAAATCTGAGCATGCGCATGCCGTTGAGCACCAACTCATCTCATCCGAGAAGCCTGCGTCCTGTGCCAACTAATATCGCATTACCTATTCTAACGTGATTCGATTCTCACTTGGGACAATAGGCGCTTATCCTGGAAATCTATCTTTGACAGCACGTTGGCGCAACATGTTGGTAAAACGTGTCCTTGGACCTCAACCAGCAATGACCTGTATACCGCCATGTCCTGTAGAATGTAGTCCTGATTGCTTTCTCTGTACTTCCGCTCATCTGATCGTCAACATATGTTCCAGGGTGCGAAGAGACAAGGTCTTTGTACTATCCTATGATGCTCTTCTTTCTGTGTATGGGCAACCATGAGATCTGTGTGCTTCAGAACTGCGCAAGGGTATGGGCAAAGGTTGGGGAAACCTTCGGGCTCTGGCGATCGACTTTCCAAGGTTAGACGCGGTCAGCTGCGAGGGCGGGTGGGCCCATCGACCGAGCACTACCGGAAATATGCGATCTCCAGAACCATGAGTGGAGATTAGTAAGAGTAGACCATAATGAAATGTGGCGCAAGTGGATTAAAGTGTTAACAAACCCAGTCAATAAAGGTCGATGCGTTATGGGAGTGGAGGGCGGGAAAAGAACGAGAGACCACGCTGCTGTGTGCGCGAGTGTCAGAGACTCGTCGAGTGCGCACCACAGCCTGCGCGGACGTGATGACGGTAACGGAAGAGGAAGGAGTTACCGCATCACGTGTCTGTGACAAAGACCTCAAACTGTCATCCGCTCGTACCTCACGGACTATAGTTCAACAAGACGTGGTCATCAAATCCAGTGACGGCAAAGTCTTTGGTGCCCATGCTACTCGCCTAGGCCTGTATTCTCCAGCTTTTCCGCCCTGCGTCGAAGATGCAGACACCGTTGTTGAAGTATCAGAGGAGGGAAACCTCTTTGAACTCCCCCTGCAGTATTTTCACCCAGAGGCTGAGCCCCCCGATACACTCAGCCTTCGCTTTTCGCTATTTGACCAACTGGTGGAGGCGGCGGAAAAAGTATGGAGTATACACACTTATGGAGATTTGTAAATTACGGATGATGTTGGTGTCGTTCATGCTTTCACTGTTCGTCGTTCACGCTTGTCTATCTAGGCTTTCCGTTCACTCTCGCCCGCTTACGGTACTTAGATATGCAACGAGACACGAGCATGTCGCACTGCGGGGGGCCGCAGCCAGTCATTCCGTGAAGCACTGTACGGTGAATGAAGCTCGTTACCAGCTTGGTCACAATGCCCACCTTTATGCGGCCTGGACTGCATACGTGCGTTTCGAGTTTTTACTTGAATTGGCTTCTGAAACTTGGCCGTGTACAGGTACAGAAGAGAGTTTACGGCAGTGAACACTGCTATTTCTCCATGACTCGACCCGAACCCAACCATCACCCTGGTGGCCGTCACTATTGCAAAGCTTGGAATCAGTATGTCTACGACGTTCAAGCAGAGGCTCAGCGCCGTCGTGACTCTGGTGAAGCACTGTGCGATGCAAAGTCGCTGGAGGAGATGATGTTCGATATCGGGGAAGGGAGGTTCAACAACTGCTCCTGTAGTAAAGCCGCAATCGCACGGTGGTGGAATCATGTCAAAATGGGGGGTCCTCGAAGTTTTCGGTCTTTTTACATTCACTAGGTCTCCAACTACTAGAGCTGTTATCACAAGCGAATTTCACGTTAAATATTGATTCAAATTTCACCGTGCTTCCGTTACAGACTTCAAGGTGCCCATGAGTTAACGCAAGTCGTGCCAACTTGTGATGCCAGTGGCGGTGTCCATCGCGATATCTATTACTTTAGACTCCAAACATAGCTCAGAAAGTTACTTATCATTAGGACCGTGACTCCGAGCCGGTTCCCCAGTCTTCTATTCGAGGACATTCCAAGGATTTCCTTACTGAGGCTCCGCGCTTATGAACATCCATCACATGTCTGATTCTTATTCGACATGCCCCTGCAACGTGTTCCCCCTCACTTCCCACCTACCATGTCGACCACAGCCGCTTGCCCTGACAAAGGTACTTATAGCCAACAATTCTTTCTTACAACTTTTACCTGAGCGATGGTCCAGACTGCAATGAAGTTGTCGATGTTATCATCCAATCAAGCGACGGGAAGCTCTTCGGGGCCCATTCACATCGCCTTGCCTTATACTCGCCAGCATTTCCGCCCCCCAACGATGCAGGCGGGGATGCTGTTGTCGAGGTGACGGAGCGGGGCGATGTGATTGAGCTCCTCCTACGTTACTTTCATCCCGAGCACGAATTTCCCGATACAATGAACATTAATTTCGCACTGTTTGATCGACTGGCGGATGCCGCCGAGAAGTATATCGTGTATTCAGCCATAGAGATAACGAAATTGCGCATGAGGTGAGTAGGCAAAGGCAGAATTTCACGCTGCGTCGGTTGATATCTCCTCATATAGACTTTCCGTCTCGACGCAGCCTCTTGAAGTCTTACGATATGCAGTTAAACACGATTATAAAGAGCTGTGGGAACCCGCCGCCCGCCAGAGTCTTGTGTCCTGTTCGCCAGGCGCGGCTTACAATGTATTCGACTCCGGCCGGCTGTACTCGGCATGGACTTCGTACGCGCTGATTTCCTAGACCTCATTCGTTCCATTAATCTCCCTAAAGCTACAGAGACCAATACGCCGCAGTGTACGATTCCATCACCACGCGGAAACCAGAACCTAACCAGCATTCGGGCGGCAGTCGAAAATGCAGGAACTGGAATCGATACGTCAATAAAGTGCAACAAGAGGCTGGCAGTCGGAAGCTGTGTGACGAGCTAAGCAATGTCGATTCGTTTGAGGGCACGATGCACGCCATTGGAGAGGGAATGTTCGATGATTGTTCTTGCAACGATGCCGCAATCGGACGCTGGTGGAATCAAGTCAGGTTGCGCTATGACGAAAATTTTAGTTACTTTTATTCCGGTCGGGCGTGAAGCTTCACTAACATAACAATACTAACGTGTACAGTATTCCAAAATGTGCTCCTTTCTTGACTCTGAAATTTCTTTCAATTTGTACTTAGCTGCAGATGCGCCGTGCGTAGACTGATAAAGTCCGTGACATTGGTATATTGATAGCGTGACGTCGAGAGAAGAATCCGCGCTCCAACACTTCATATTCGACTCCGATTCATATAGGAACATAAGCTACACCTTCTCCTCGGTACCGATTGGAACCTTCTCGACCGAATCTGAATCAACGTCGGATGGCGCAGAGGACAGAGGAATGACACCCAATCTCCTCGCTTCTTCCGGCGTGAACGTCCCAAACACATCAACGGCGTCAATCTCACCAGCGCCCGCCACAGGGAATAGAAAGTTCATGAGCAAGAACAAAGAGAACGAGATGAAGAAACCTAGAAGTACTTAGGTTAGCGCCCGTGCATATGGATAAGACAGAACGTACCCAAGAAAGGAGTCATGTAATACAACTTGTATAGCGCACGAGGGCCATCCGTGACTTTGCTCGCGACAAGCGCCAGTCCACCGACAGTAGGAGCAAATCCAGATATCCAAGGCAGGAACACCCTGAAGTTGAACCCAGCAGTATAATAGAAACTCCCATGGAGCTCATACAACTCCGTCAACTTTATCCTTTGCCTCCGCACGACAAAGTAGTCGGCGCACATAATACCCATAAGCGGGCAGAGGAACACGCAGAATGATGACAGGACGGTCACGAAAGTCGCGGCGCGGTTGATGAGCTGCCACGGCATGCAGATCCACGCGGCGAAGAAGGTGATCATAGCGCCTCGCCGGATATTGATGTACTTGGGGAAGATACCCGCCAAGTCGATACCTCCCGCCGTCGCATTACCACAAACATTTTCAAATCCGGCCTATGCAACAACGTCAGCGACATCCTTCGACGGGAACGCAAAAACATACAGCACTGGCGAAACCCAACGCGAGGAAGAACACGCCAGCTCTCGCTTTCCCGCTCCCATGCCCGCTGTCCATCATGCGCATCAACAAATCGGGCGGGTTCCAGTAAATCTCGCCATATATCGTCTGCGCGCAGCTCGTCACGACCAAGCCCAAGAAGCTGACCAGCGTCCCTGCGAGAAGCTCGCACGATATCGCGCCCTTCAAGTACGCCGTCTTGCTCTTCCCATACCGCCCCCAGTCAGACCCGTTGGTCATGCCCGCGGCCTTACCCCCGACGAAGGAGTTGATGCACCTGAGCCAGACCCACGAGGTGGCCCATGCCCCCGTGCTCGTTTGCCCAGCGTAGAAGACCGGTCCAGGATGTTTCGCGACGGCCACGGCCCATATCACTTATAAGAGAGTTAAGAGTGAGTATCATTTGCAAGAAACTAAGGATGGACGTACTCATGCAGATCATAGCACCCGCGCAGTAGAGCGTAGTGACCAAGAACGGTATTCTGAAGCGTTCGGGAGGAAGCCAGACGAACGGAATCGAGCAGATCCAGAAGACGAAGAAGCCGATAAACTCGTAAGCCGTCGTAGGTTGATTTCCGACACCTATACGACTCAAGTCAGTCACGAAGCAATTGATCAAGGACGAGTGCGTACCTCCAGTCATATCGGTAAACTTGGGAATAACCGCAGCAATCATAACCGACACGAGTTTTCCTCCGTTCCAGCATTGAATGGCGTTCCAGATAAAGTTGAGAAGGACGCGTTGAGTGAGCGGGATGTAGCTGCCGTACATGCCCCAGCTATATCGATTTTGGACCGTGAAGCCAATGTGCCAGGTAAGACCACACCAAGCGATGAGCGTCGTGAAGAAGATGATGAGGCAGCGACTAATAATAATAACACCCATGGCTTGGCCGACCGAGAGCCCTTGCGTGAGATAGGCATTAGGCATCTGCCATGTCGCGATCTAGACTGGGCGTAGGCGGCGGTATTTAGGATAGACTGCAAATTCCTTACATTTAGCGACGACAGCGTCCAGTAGCCAAAGTAGTTGAAGGCCCCCCAGTTACGGCGTCTAACAGGCGAATGAATAACGCGCGTACACGAAAGGAAGGAACATACTCTGGCGGCATCGGGATGAGATCACGATTAGACCACGAGTCCGTCTTCTCGTGTTTCTCATCGTCTCCATGGAGCTTGATCTTCTCGTGGACGCGTTGCAAGAGTCCCATATGCGCTGAGAGTCACCGAGCAGTGCTGGCCGCTCGTTCTGGTGTCCATCCCAAGTTTTTAAAGAAGATGCACATAGGCTTGGCGTCTGTATATCAATTAGGCACTGCGCGATAAGGATATGGGAGATAGGACACCCACATGCGCCCATAGATGGTCCCTCGACTGGTGGGCAGACAGTGCGACGACCTCCCTGTCACGCAGAATAACGAAAATTGAAACGGGGAATGAGGAAGAGAATGTTGCAGGAAATGAAAAGAAGGGGAGGTAAGTGGGTCTCGATAAGACGAAGTTGATGCTTTGCCGCCGGCCAGGCATTGCGGGCCTGTGTACCTGCCGTGGAAGATAAGTTGATAAGTCTTCTTCTAACAAGGCCCGACGAACCTGGCGGATGACTACCCGCTATAGACGCTTGGCACGTCGCGCTGTGAAACGGGACTCGGGAGAGAGTATCGCAAAATATTCGGGAGGCTGAGGCTAGCGCCGACACGAGTCGTTCAGCTGCTTGTAGTTGGATACCGGGTATGTCAGGACGCGAGATCACGAAACCACGCGAAATACATTTTTGGCCACCAAGCGACGGAGAATGACGTGACGAGGAGGATGGATACCGGCATTTAAAACTGAATTTTGGGTTCTAACGTGGTTCATGACGGGATGAAGAAAAAGAAGACCGTCGGACGACGTGGTTTGTCGTCAAGGATGGATCTTTGTTTGTCCTTGACGATCCATCGTAAACAAAACCTTCTTTCCGAGCTGTGTTCTGGAGTCCCTCGCTCGGTGATGACATCTGTTACTTGAAGGCGTGGGGATTCTGGGAAAGGATGAGGGATGAGGACCAACCGAATGTGAGGCCTTCTTCGTCCTCGAACGTACCTCAGTGTGACTTCCTACCTTGCTCGGAAACACCATTATTACTGTCTTTCAGTTCGGAGTGATTACTTCTGCTACTTCTAGCATCTTGATCCAAGGTCACATTTTACGGCAAGCCGTTCGATTCAACGCCGCTCTTCAAGATAGATTAACAAGATTTAGAATAGTAACAATAGTAACAAGTGATGAATCACGAGCTGCCGTTAACATGCGCGAATCTGCGTACTCCCACGGGAGATAGTATGACTTCAAGGGACCAGTACCGCGAACGTGTCGAGACGGAAAGAAGACACCTCTTGATTAAAGAGAGTTGCCGACCTCATTTAATTAAAGAATCGAGCCGTCGTGGGTTAGCACCTCTCACGATGGTGAGAGCTTCCCTAAAAGAAGAACACCCGCGCTCCAGGTGTGGTCTATGAACAGCTTCCATCCAGGACCAGATAGGCATGCACGCGTCAATTAAGCTCACCGGAGGCACGCGCTCGGATGATTGCCCCTGCGCATTGATTCTCCGATGGCCCCTCGTGGTATACCGCAAAGAAAACCCCTGTCTATTGACCCCGAAGAAAAAGGAAGAATAAAAGACGATAGCAAGAGAGAGCAGCGAGAGATGATACAAAGTCCGTTAAGAGTCCGATAAAGTAGAAATACAGGTAAAGAGTAAACGAGTGAATGTCCAAGGAAACTATGGCGATGTCGGTCAATTAGCTGTGAGGATAAGGAGAAGGGAGAGAGCGGACGTACGAGCGTGATCGCCGACATGTACATCAGCGTGAAGATAAAACGGCATTTATCATTAGGTGGTAAACCTCCGCGCCATAGCAGGCCTGTGCCACGCCGTCTCCCACTCCTTCAGGGCCTGAACGAACCCGGCGTTGGGCTTGACGCATGCGCGCTGACGGCGGACGAGAGCGAACGCAGCGTCGTAGGACATGCCGCGGTTGCGGATGAGGTAGGCGATCACCACAGAGGCGGAGCGGGAGATACCCTACGCCAGTGAGCAAAAGACAATAAGAAAGAAATACCGCGTACCTGCTGACAATGGACCAGCACACTCTCGCCCCTGCGCATCGCAGCCTCGATGTACTCGCACACTTTCTCGAGGTGCGGCTTAAGGTCTGCGGTGCTCACGTCCATGATGTCGATTTTGTAGGAATGGAAACCGGCTTTTTCGGAGAAAGGGTGCCACGGCGCGTCAAGGACCTGTACGAGGTGCGTGATATTGGCGCGGGAGAGATTTTCGGACTCGTGGAGGGCGGCCATGGAGCCCAGGTAGAGAGCACCAGTGGGTACGGAGGAGGATGTGGAGGAAGGCGTCGCGGGGAGAATGAGGTGCATGGGCGTACACATGGCCTCCTGAACGGCCAGCGGCATTGAGTCGAAGCGGATCATGATTAGAGCGATAAAGAGTGGAAGAGCCTGCGATGGTTAGCTATTACTTTGACGGTTTGGAGGGCGAGATTTATACCTGCACATACGTCCTGCAACCGAAAAATTATGGAGAGGGGAACGTGATGGTTAAAAGCAACCTCCGGCTCTTTTTGAATTTGGGCCTGGTCTCGGCCCGGTGCTCGGTGCTAATCCCCTGACCCTGCATCACACCACCTAAGGGGATGTCCATAGCAGAAACAAAGCCAGTTAATTCACGCACCTTGAACCGTGGACGCGAAGTGATTAAATGATGACCGGAAGGTGACTTGAAGAAAGATGAAAGGTCTAGACCAGGAACAACCAGGTCGATCAATGCGGGGCGACGTGCAGCTTGAACGACTCGACCTCCTTAATCTCGTAAAGGGCCACGATTAGTATAAACTCACGTTATTAACGTATGATAAGACTCGTGGACTCCATGCATGTACCTCAGCACGAACTGTCCTCGAACACATCATCCACAACCAGCACAATGCTCGCCTTCTTCAACCATATGTCAGTCTGATGAAAGATTCGAGAATTGACAGAGAATCCTGTCATGAAAATTATCGAGGGGAAGAACGGAGGATTCCACCCGTTAATGCTTAATTTACCTTGATCGCGTCCTGAGGAGCATTGTGGAGTAGGACCGTGTCAGACCTCGGCGACTCGGCGCGCCCTAACCTTCGACGACGTGCTAAGCAAAGGAAGCAGGCAGGTTTCCTCAGATGAGTGAAGGGCTTACCAGAGCCACACATGGCCCGTTGAAAAACAACGTGGGTAGCATGTG
>QLPD01008026.1:0-10508 GCA_003314085.1 Hymenopellis raphanipes | reverse complement strand
GAGCGTCGATCCTACGGGATAACGTAGTCCGAGGTATCTGGAGAGCGTCTCCCTCGTCGAAAGTATCCTATCTACGCGGAAAGGACGGAGCAAGGTTAAACGCAAGTTGATAACACCGAAGTGGTAGTGAAAACGCACCCCTCCAAGAATGATAAATTGCCTTTCCAAGGGTGCTCTCCGATTCTGCTTGGGTTCGAAAGTATGGCGATCCGGCACCGAAGCATTACTTTAACGCAAGTGACTAGAAGGGTATGTGAGTAGCTGAATTGAAAGGTTGTCTTGACCGGCATACCCGCAGGATAGGCTACTGATCCACTTTAAAAGTGGCGCCGGTAGTGTCCAGTGCGAGGCTTGCATGGTCGCCGTCTCTCGCCACCGTACGCAAAGACTGAGGGCGAGGTGCAAGTCCCGAATACGGTCCAGAGTTGTGCACTTGTAAACGGGGGTTGGTATATAACTTGATTGCATCGGGTATTTTTGGGTACTCACCAAAGTCCCAGAGACACGTCGGTTGACGACACACTCGATGCTCCAACGCGTAGTAATATTGGAGTCTGGACAACTACCGGGTGCATCAAGAGGGCTGCAGGCAGTAACAGGTCATGAATAAGGCGGGTGCAATGTGAAGGTCATCGAGGTGCGTTCTTTTACGTGTGGCATGGAATGAGGGTATGAACCTCGTCGTTGTGATGAAGGATGGATTCACTGTGCGCGCGCTCGTCGGCGCCACGAGTGCGCATTCCACAAGCTCTTCATCCAGGAAATACGCCAAAGCCCCGCCACGATACGCGTTCCCTGCTCATTTTCCCGAGGTTTCCACTATTTTCCGAGGAGAGTTCAATAAATTCGCACTGACGGCAAGCTCGAGTGGGTGTAACGATGGTCGATGATATAGATTGTATTTGTTTCTGGGCGGACGTCGTCGTTGTTCTCAGAATCTCGTCGTCGATGCCCCATTGCCAGGCACACACGAGAATAGAGTTACCGGATCAACGGCAGATAGTATCCAAGACCAAACAAAAGACCACGTGGCTCACGAGGCTTTTACCACCACTTTGTGCTCATCGTCGTCGACGACGTCCTCCACGCTGCGCCGCCGCAACGTCGACGAGTGCTCTGCGCCATGACAGGCTTTGGCGACTTTAAACCGCTGTGTACCAACACCCCTTCATACCCATGGTGCAACCTCTTCTACCGCCATCTCGAGGATATCAATTCCAACGTTATTACCCCGTCGTCGGGCGATCCAGTCGGCATTAACCCTGTATGCGGCATCCCCCGCGTCGGTACAGATGGCAGCATCAGCAATATCGCCAATATCCTCGCCTGCGGTCTCAGCATTCCCTTCATTGGCTTGCTTATATACGCTGTATCTCGCCGCAAAGCAGCTGTCGGCCGTGTCGAGCTGCGCCTCTTCCTCGTGCTCTACCTCCTCACTCTGCCTTTCCAAATCCTCAGTACAGGCAGTCTGCTCGAGCAGGGCAGCACCGCCCTCGTTGTCCTCACCGCCATCCACGCCGGCCTCGTTGCTGCACTCTTTGGTGCGTTGCTGGCCAATGCCCTAGTCGCAACTCAGATCGTCGAGGACGGCACCATGTCTTCCATACTCCCCTTCTCCCTTCTCTGCCTCATATCGTTTGTCGCAGCGCTGTACATTTCCCTCGATGTTGGCCTGGGCTTCACAAGCACTCTCGAACCTGGCGATCCGCAGGTCAATCTCCACTCTATCGCTCTTTTCATCGTCACCAGCATATGGCCTGGCGTGTGTGCCCTCGCTTATCTGGGTCTTATGGCCTATATCGTTCTATCCGTCTTGAACGAAGTTAAACCCATGTGGTTTTATGTTATTGCCGCTTTCTTGTTCATACTCGGACAGCTGGCTTGGTTTTTGTTGGGAAAAGTCATCTGCAAGGGCACTGACGCAAAAGTGGTACGTGGATACTCGTTCACCTCAACTCGTCTCACCGCCATCGCAGGACGGAAGCTTTATTGCAACGGTGCTAGAAACCGCAGCTGTGGGGGTGATATATTTAGCTTGGAAAAGCATTACCGAAGGTATGTGCGCAGTTCTTGCCTTGACCGTTACTCAACTCTCGCACAGAATCTTGGGACGAAGACCCGTACTATGGCGGGTACCAATAACTTTTCTTGTTCTCGTCTTCAGACGCTGTACGTTCCTACTGACATATACATATTATTATGATACCTCTTTTCCACTGTATATAGCCTGTGATCTGTATTCATGTTCTTTTGCTACAAGTAGACATTGTGTTGTCGGCTTTGAGTATCTAGCACCCTTAGTTACTCCTTTGATGTGTGTGTCTCCCTTTCACAAAACTCGATAATTCGCTGACCTCTTTCCCAGGTTTTCATGAATGACGATTCCTATTTACAGCTGCACATGACGGAGCGCGTAGTGGATCACAAGGGCTGTGGGAGGCTAGTTCAGGTCTAGTGCAGCGTAAAGTTTCATCGTCCTCCTCCATGGGCGGGATGCTGTATAGTGATGATGTGAGAGAAACTGATTTACAACGGTCGCACAGGAGAATCTGTTGGCGATTTGAGACTCTTGACACTAGATTTGATAGCCGCTCTGTAACCTCTCGACGGCGTGTGAAGCAAGCTCGTCATGATGGACCCACACGCCCACGGTTTTCATCCGTGAGTCCATTAATATCGCTCGACGCTTTGGTAATTTAACCCACCTTGACGAGGGAGGTTCTCCCCAGGTTGACTTCTGCGCGGATTCTCGCAGGTGGGGCATGATAGTCCAAACACTGCCCTTGGCCTTGACGAGAAAGACGGGAGGCTGCTCAACCGGACGACGATTCGAGAGATCTTATGTGGCTTCTGGTACGCTTGGAACCCTCAGAATCAAGGACTCCGAAGTGTTCCTTCTGAACTCGGAGATACTGGTTGGCTAGACACATTTTATGCTCGGAAGCCGATCGATGCTCGATACCTTTCACGGTTCTTCAACGAGCGCTGCTATCTTGTTCCAACGCCGAACTGTTATGTGGGTTTGTTCGATGTACGGGTGGCCTCGACTTTTGAATGTCTGGGCTTGTGGGTCCATATGTATTTCCCCTCGTGGAGACGCGACGGCGGGGTGTCGCGTTAAGAAAACGTGGGTCCCTCTGATCTATTGTCCCAGTCCATCGAGTTGCGCATGCCACACGAGTAGTATGGAATGTCCTCTTATTCCTCGGTCTTGCGTTTCCACGATTCCAAAGCTGCGATGTTCAAGAGTCTCAGACAAACCCATCATCGAGGATGAGCCCACCCATTGTCTTGAATCATAGTTGTACGAACTTGCGTTCTACTGTCAGGGCGAGGACTATATATCGCCGTCAGTCCCTCGTTCGATTACTACAAAGTAAGTTTTCCCATTCGTTGTATTTTCCAATCTGAATGATCGTTCGACTTAGGAGCCTGAACTCTTTGTGCGCTTCGTTAACTTCATGACGTTTGCCGACACTCGGATTCGAGACGCAAAGGACAAAATCCGGAACCTATTTGAAGTCGAGGGCAAATTCCACCTCACCGAATTGGAAGCCGCTGCTGTGACGCGTGCTACGCGGGTATGGAGTGTCCGTGAATATGATCCCGTCTTGCGTGGCGAGAGCGAAGTTGTTCTCAAAGACGTCTGGCTCTTCTCCGATGCCCAAGAACAAAAAACTATCTACAACGAGATCTTCTCGGCGCTCAAGAAAGCGGACGATCAGCTCACCGCAGGTAGCCTCTATACTGAGCTGGGCTTGGACGAGGCTCCACTTGTCGAAGGGGCTAAGCCCTATTTCATGGACATCATGCACGATGTGGCTGTTACATTCCCGAGGGGCGATGTCCAGTACGTTGATGTCGCGCTTACACCGCGAACCCATCGCAGAATCGTTTTCGCACATCATTGCACCCCACTTTATGAGCTTTTTGACTATGCCGAATATGCCTTGGCAATCGTTCATATCCTCCACGGTACGTTATTACACTTAGCGTCTTGTCCATCTTGTTCCAACACTACATCTAGGTCTCAATTTCCTGCGCATAGCGCGATTCGTTCATCGAAACATCAGTCCCGGTAACTGTCTGGTCTTTAAAGACCCGTCATCCGGTGTAATTCAAGCCAAGATTGTGGATCTTGAATTCACGCGTCCGTATGGTGCTGAGTCGTCGAACGATGTACCTCTCACTGTAAGTTCTCTGGCTCCTCCTTTCCATTCTCTTTGCTTAACTTGACGTTCAGGGAACGCCAGGCTTCATGGCGGTTGAATACCAATGCCTGCACCATTTGTTTCGTCCTGACGATACGACACCCCCCTCGTCACATTTACTTTCGACAGATTTCGAATTTCTCGGTGGAGAGACTGCGCTGCATGTGCCTGCAATCACAACTCGGATGCCTCAGACTATAACTTTAAGGTGGTTTCGGTTCAACTACCTTCATGACGTGGAATCGGCGATCTGGTTATACTGCTGGTTGCTGTTCCACCGACTTCCATCATCCATCTTGGATAGAGTTTCGCGCTCAGCCCGCGATAAGATTGGACGCTTTGCACGACAACTCTTCGGTAGTATTGGCCTAGAACCTATGGGTATGCGAAGGGCGTTCATCGAGGGCCTTTCGGGATCCTGCAGTGTATTTGAAGATGTTTGGGAACTTTTGCGGCCGTTCTACGCTCAGGACAAGCGCTATGGGATCACTTTACTGGGTGGCTTGGAAAATTTCGAGTACCTCGCCAAATTTTACCAGAAGGTGGAGGGATCGACGCCTGTAAGCACGGGCTGTTTTTCAAAGTGGTCGGACGAGGAGTTCCTGCCCTCGTTCTACAGAGTGCTGCAGCGCAACTTCTTCAACATTTTTAAAGCCTTGAAAGGTTCGAACCTGGAGGCTAAGCCTATTAGCCAGATTGCTTCGCTAAAGCGAGTCGCGCTTGTGGCTGTAGTCTCTGACAAAAATGGCGAAGAGGAGGACCAGGAGGTACGATCTAGCAAACTGCAGGCGTCTTCCGACACTAACTGCCGTGGTTCGCGAGTCGCGCTCACGGCAGCAGTCCCTGACGAAGATGATGAGGAGGAGGTGCAGGAGGTGCGACCTAGCAAACGCCTTAAACTGCAGGCGTATTCCGACTCTAAACGCCCTGGTTCGCGGAGGTCGAAGCATTGAAATATGGCTTGGGTTAGATTATATATTAGGATTTTCTATCTACACTCTATATATCTCAACTACATTTTCATTCTCTCATATTCAACACAAATACATGATACTCTTTACTGTGCCCATGGTCGACCAGTAATTATTATTTATGCCACGGATGTTGAGCTTGTCAAGTAGGGGTAGGTAGCCCAGGCGGGGAAGGTCCCGAAGGAGATGAGAACCAAGGGAAGGAGGCGGGAAGAGAGAGCGGGATTGAAGCCTCGGGGATGAGGGAGATCAAGTCGGCACCGTAGCACAGCCACTCAATCCATCGTGTTGAACATCAATGTTTGTTTCATTTATTCGTTCCTGTCGCCTCCGAGCCGCCTCCCGAACTATTCCTATATCAAGGCGGGGGCGTTGAGCAGCAGGCTCCCGCGTCCTCAGAGTCCGTCGGCTTCACAGAGTCACAATGGTTCAGGTTCAATTACCTCCACGACGTAGAGTCTGTGCTCTGGTTGTTCTGCTGGCTTCTGTTTTACCGACTTCCATCGTCCATCGCGGATAATGTTTCTCGCAGAGAACGATACGCCATTGCACTATTTGCCCAGTCACTCTTCGGCACTTCCCTCGACCCTCAGAGTGCGCGACGGGCGTTCATTGAAGGTCTCGATGGCTCGTGCGCCCAATACAAGCAGACTCTGAGTTTTTTAGAGGCGTTCTATGCTCAAGACCGAATGTATGGTCTTTCTTTATTGAACGGCTCGAAGGCTTTCAGGCACCTTGCCCGATACTACAAGCGGGTCGAGGATTCGACTCCAGTCCGCACGGGGCGTTCCTCCATGTGGGCGAGCAAAGAGTTCCTACCCTTGTTTTACAGAGAGCTTCAGTCCGTCTTCCTCAAGCTTTCTGGATCGCTAAAAGGTTCAAACCTGCAGGCCAGACCGCTTAATCCTGCAGCGCCGCTGGAGCGAGTCGTGCTCGTGGCTGAAGCTTTCGAAGAAGGCCAGGAAGAGCACGAGGAGATACGTCCTAGGAAGCGTGATAGAGTTCAGGATTGTCAACGCCCTGGTTCGGGGACGTCGAGGCACTGAAATGCGATTGAAGCTGGCTTGCTTGGGTTATGGGGCTATATGTCATCTACACTTTATATGTCTCAGCACTGTACATGACAGGAGGTAGTATGTTTGCAAACGCCACATCGCTTTTCGGGAGGTTAGACGTCGCGTTTAAGTTATCAATTGCTCGAGGTTGACATGGAAGTTGATTTACGATGCGACACCGTCTTCGCTGATGGTTCGAGGAGGCAGTTCTGTTGGAGAATCCAGACTCTGATTCTTGCTATCATTAGATTTGACAGCCGCTCTGTACCCTTTCGACGGCGTGTGAAGCCATCAAGTCACGATGTAGAATGTACCCACGCGCCGTTCTGAAGACGACTCCGACGTCCTCTGTGTGATGTTTTTCATTGGTGAGTTCATCAATATGATCGCCTTCGTCCTTTAACACCACTTTGACGATTTAGGCTCTTCACAGGCTGATCTAACTGTGTTTTCCGCCGATCCCGAAAAGGCTTTGAATGACCTCTTGCTTGATAAGAGGCGGCCTGTGTTATTCGTTGGGGAGCAGGCCAATTACCGAACACTACCGCTGGCCTTGGGTGTCGCCAGAGGCTCGCTAGAGTATTTGCGACCTACTACGAGAAAGGCGGGAACGGTGCTCAGCTGAAGGATGTCATTTTTGTGATGGAAGAATTCCGGGATTCACATCCTCACTACTTGAAAGGTGCGGTTTGTCTTTTGGTATTGTATGCTGTGAACTCTCTGACTTTCACTGAAATTAGTTCACCATGCCCTCGAGAGGTTTGTAACTTACCTCTCTGGACTCGGAGAAACTTGGCAGACAGTGAGCGACCGCCTTTATGCTTGGCGGGCGGACGCTCGATGTCTGTCAAGATTCTTCGACGAGCATCCTGATTGCCCCAAGGATGCGGCCATCTGGTTTCAATGTCCGTGGCGCCGGAGCCGCGAAGGCAGTGTCTCTGAACTGTTACGTGGGTTTATACAGTCTGCTTCAGAGCTTCAATCAAGTTCGGGTGGGATCGTAATTTTGGGAACATCCACG
Organism: Hymenopellis raphanipes; assembly: GCA_003314085.1. Taxonomy (NCBI): domain Eukaryota; kingdom Fungi; phylum Basidiomycota; class Agaricomycetes; order Agaricales; family Physalacriaceae; genus Hymenopellis; species Hymenopellis raphanipes. The sequence continues at coordinate 3,250 of QLPD01008026.1, read as the reverse complement.
AACGAAAAGTACTTCCCCGAATATGAACTGGACGAGCTCATTCTGCATGCCGAGCAGTTTGGGTACATTCACTTCGACTGTGGGAGAAGTTTCGTTCAGAGGATGTATGATTATGGATATTATCACCGGTCTGGTTCAGGAATGCTTGTGCATAAGCCTTTGCACGGAACAATGATTTTGAACGCTTTCGCTAAACCTCGAAGTAAGCTGCTTCTCGGTCCTCCTTCACAATTTCACATAATTCGCAGAGTGCAACGTCAAGCGGACCGTGACCGTCCTTCAGATAATATTCAGAGCCATTTATGAACTGATGCGCGAAAGCGCTGGCCACCGAATGAACGTCTGGCTAGCGCTTTCGCACGTCCGTCATTCCTGGAGAGAGATAGCGTCGAGCATGCCAGATCTACGGGCGGCAGCGTCACTATATATCCGCCGTATCCGGGAAATACCGAGGTGGATATTGCGCCTGGTTTTTTCCAGCGTTTGCCGTCGTTGGATGTCCTGTCGCTGTCGAGGATGTCGCCAACGGGCATTCTAACCGACTTGGGTTTGGATTGTAGGAGCTTGTAAGAGCTTGGCACGGTGACATGGGCTGCTTTGACGAAGAGGCTGAGTTGGCATTACACGCTTGGTTGGTGGCACGGATTAAGGCGAAGAGGATGGTTAACAAGATTTGTCTCGAGACCAGAAGATAATATGTTTGCCAACTCCCCATGCGGCGCTGGAAAACATGTCATCTTTTCGGTGGCATCTATTATTACGAGTAAGTACCATGTATACAATAAAATGAAGGAATTGAAACGGGAGTACTATGGTCCGCTTGTCTTCAGCACTTGTGGGTATCCTCACAATACGAAGAAAGAAAGGGAAAGGGGAAAAGCCATGACGTCGATCGGCCTGCTCTTCAGGGCCGGCTACGGTTTACTTCTTCCTTCCAGGACATGTTCAGAACGTTACGAAGACTCTTCCGAAGACTGCTGAGGACTGCTGACAAGACTCATGAGCGGCGCCAAAAGCATCCAGCACCGTAGATTGAATTCACATGTAAGGCTATTAAAGAGTCATGTTCGAAGGAAGGAAAGATTGATTTTTGGACCACAGGTCTGGATTGCCAGGGCTTGACGAGTGGCAGTCAAAGTGCCAGTAACCCTTGAACTATGAAAAAATATTGCCTGTCGACATGTAAACACCATCCTGCTCGAGAGCGTGTCACTGTCAAGTCCGCGACCGGCCTTCTTTCTTACTCTTGATGATTCCCTCGGAGTCTCGTACCAAACCTACAGGCTGCAATGGTGGGCGAGCTCCTCAGTTCATCTGATTACGTTTGGCTGAGTTCAATTGCAAAGACTACTCTTACAAGCCTTAGGGTTGCGAAGGAAAGCGGACGTCTGAAACGACAACAGACGGAACTCAACACTGGCGCATTCTTCGCTTTGGTTGCAATCCTAGGTCGATTACCGTCTCCTCCGCTCGGCTTGGCCATATATATGGACCTTGTTTTTGGTTGAACTTTCTCTTCTCAGCGAACGAGTATTGCCGACTTGACGGCGATATTGCGCCTGCACCCCAGCCGGGCTATACGCCGTTCTCTTACGCACCACAGAAGAAGTCCCCTGCAGCAGTGCTGGGGAAAGCCCCAGGTTCCTTGCGTGCGGAAGTCGGCAAGGATGAAGCACCTGCCATCGTGGACGATGGAAAGGAAAGCCCTCCAACACCCATCCACGACCATCCCGAGCGAACGCACCGCAGAATTATATTCAAACACCGCTGCACGCCGCTATACGAGCTCTTCGACTACGCCGAATATGCGTTTGCGATCGCTTATATCCTGCAAGGTACGTTGTCGCCTTTACCGTCTCATCTGTCTTATTCCGACGCTTGATATTTAGGTCTCAATTATCTACGCCTAGCCGGGTATGTGCATCGAGACATTAGTCCCGGTAACTGTCTGGTCTTTAGAGACCCCTCATCTGGCGAAATCGAAGTCAAGATTTCGGATCTCGAATACGCGCGCCCGTATGGCGCCGAGTCTTCGAATGTTGTACCCCTCACTGTAAGTTCTCTGGCTCCTCCCATTATATTTTTCCTAATTTAACATTCAGGGAACGCCGGGGTTCATGGCGGTTGAATACCAATGCTTGCACCATTTGTTCCTTCCCGTCGGCAGGACAGCCCAGACCCTGCCTTCCACACAATTCAGATGGCAGGCTGGCAAGAGTCGACTGGCTGTTGTAACCGAAGCTCCCAAACCCAGGACTACAACCTGGTTTCGGTTTAATTACCTTCACGACATAGAATCTGCGCTCTGGTTGTACTGCTGGTTGCTATTCTATCGACTTCCATCATCCATTACGGATAGAGTTTCGCGCGCGCAGTGCGACAGCATTGCATTATTTGCGCAACAACTCTTTGGCCCGACTTTCCTAGAACCCACGAGTTCGCGGAGGGGCTTTATGGACGGCCTTGCCGGATTAGGCGGTGGGTATGACAAGGTTCGGGAGCTTCTACGCCCGTTCTACTGTCAGGACGAGGACTATGGTCTCTCCATACTCGGGGGCTTGGAACATTTCGAGCTCCTGGCGTGCTTCTACAGGCGGGTTGAGGAATCAACGCCAGTCGGCGATGGTTATTCCCTCAAGTGGGCCGACAAGGAGTTCTTGCCCTCGTTCTATAGCGTCTTGCAGTCCAAGTTCTTCGAGCTTTCTGTAGCGCTTAAGGATTCAAACCTGCAGGCTAAACCCATTAATAAGGTTGCTCGGCTGAAACGAGTCGCGCTTGCGGCTGCAGTTGACGAGGAGGAGGAGGAGCAGGAGGTACGACCTAGCAAACGCGCTAAACTGCAAGAGTCTTAAATGCATTGGTTCCGGGAAGTTGATGCACCGAAACACGATTCAGGTCGGCTTGGGTTATTATATGGTTTTCTATCTACACCACCTATGTCTCAACGTTGTACTACATTTCGCTTTCTCATATTCAAACCTACGTACACAAAATACACAATACTCGGCGTATGGATCGTCAACGTGGAGAGTGTGACACATTCAGAGTCACAACAGACCTGCGCCACACTAATATTAGAACCTACACATGTCCTGAGTTCCACATTTGAAACAGTAAAAATAGTATTTAACTGTGTTAGTCCATCCAAATGTCATCCACCTACACTCATGGCCTCCCTCGTTACCACCAGCCTCAGGTTCCCGCCCAGTAGCATGTCGATGGACGAGGCTCTCGAGCGAGGGTTCTTCTT
>QLPD01008024.1:0-22792 GCA_003314085.1 Hymenopellis raphanipes | reverse complement strand
AGCGTGTTCTGGAGAACAGCCTCTGGGATCTTCTCGATAGTTCGGATGGAATCGCGATGCCTTACTGACCAGTTCGAAAGGAGGCCAGTGAACCATTTCTTTGTACCGTCAAACTTGGTAAGATGTTCGCTCGTGATTGCATCTGTCCGCAGATCGGCGCGGAGCTAATAATCATGAGGCAGAAAACTCAAGTTCGTAATAGTGAATCACTTACCTTGCTCGCAAGAGCGCAATTTGGAATGGCGCAAGCAGATACACCGGTACTGAAAATCTCAGATTCCTCCGGTTGAAATGTGACGAGCCCCAGAGTCACCATCAACTTTTGAGCGGCCTGATTCGTAGAACCAACGTATTGCTTGAATGCAGCATTTGTGTCGTCTGCTGCCGCCTGTAGTACGGGATCATCAATGTTGTAACGAAGAGTGACGTCGTTCATTTCGATGACATGCTCAACAATGAGAGACACAACCTCGTTGCGGTCCTCGGCCGAAGATATGTGCAATACACTCTTTAGGACTCTGAGGTAGGCGTAGTAGTCATTGTCGCGATCAGATAGTGCGGCGGCCTGCGTGATCTCTTGGGCCTCCTCTATCAGTGTAAGGCAGGTCAAAACATCCTGCGGACGAAATAGGGCTCTGGATTCCGGCGGCGCATCAACAGTAAAACAATACCCTCCGGCTACGTTCTTGATAGTCCTGAGGTGGTCATCAACTTCGCTGTGACGTGAAGATGGAAGGCAAAGCCGAAGACAAGCTTCCACATCTTGCGCTGTCATTGCAACTGAAGAAGCCAGCTCTGGCATATCCTCTAAATCTAGTGCACTCCCAAGCGCATAGGCAAACGAGTTCGAGGAACCCACATACAGTGCGCGAGTGATTGTCGGATTTGGACCCTGTCGAAAAGCCTGTATGACGTCGTGTATGCGCAGAAAGCAAGTCTTGGCGTGGTAGATGACATCCCGTGGAGGAAGACTAGGGAGTAGCCCAAGAGTATAGTCCATCCAGGTTCGGAGCGCCAGAAGGTCGTATTCCAAAACACCAAGGAAGACGGTAAAACCATGCTTCTGGACAAGTTCCTGAGATATACACGTTAGTCATGTGTCAATTCAAGATGAAGGAGTAGTTACCAAAACAGCCTCTAAGGCTTCATGGGCCTCTAGGCCATCCAAATTGAGCTTGGTGTTCGAGAAGCACGTCTTGGAATAGTATTGCAGAAATGACTTCAACTGTCGGCTAAGGAAACGGGTTATTTCCGCATATAGTTGGCTGAAGTCTGCTTGTGGTTTTACACCTGACAGATTCAATATGAGGACTAAAGACGACTGGCGTAAAATTGCCAGGTCCCGCCGTTTGTGAATGGCGGAGTGGGCGTAGGAATCGTCATACGGGGTTCTAGGCGATAGGTTGTAGAACTCAGCCACTGATGTTAACCAAGCAAATTTGGGAAAAGTGGTCGGTATGTGAACAGTACAACCCCAAAATCCGTTTTGGTTGCGGGTTTTCGCGCGATCTTCAAGAGTTGCGATGGCGGATGTCCCATCGATTATCAAGCAGCCTGATACCGCAAACAAGGATGGGAAGTGGTGAGAAGGCGGCGGTAGTTGCTAAAGACGTGGATTAAATAACAAAGGTCGTCCAAGAAATGAAGAACTACACACTAATGTTTGACCTGCTGTCTTCAGAATGCGGGATTCACCTAATCGTTGAATTGGGAGGTTCTTGATCACAGACTCCTTTCGTTGCTTAGTGGGCCGCGTATTACCTATATCGGGCGAAGCCAGACGCTTTGGAAGTGCGGTGGGCTTAACTAGCTCAACAATGAAGGACAAAGGATGATCATCATCTCCATGCGTCGCTAACACTGGAGGTTGGAACGCTGGGATGTGGGCGGACACAAAAGAATTGCCGTCGCGACTGATGTCTAAAGCGATGGCGGAGTCGGATGGCCGGTAGTCGAGTAAAATTCCTTGGTTTACTGACACCTCGTCCATGGTTAGGTTTGGATGACTCCAGATCCTCCCGGATGCCGCATGGGCCTCCGATGGCTTGAGGCATTGTATGTAATGCCCACCTAGTATTCTAGTGTGTAACGTCTTGAGGAGCATTTCGTGCCAGCGAAGATCCGAACGCCGAAGGCGAACCACTGGGGTGTTGGTTACATGGTTCGAAACGGCAGCATAAATGTCATAGTCGTAAGGCAATGGCGCGCCGGTTTCTGCCATAGAGAAAAGAGGAGACGGTCTGCATGGGTTCAGATTGGCATAAGCTAGACGACTAGTAAACATACCAGGCAATTAGGTGAAGCGAAATTAACGAGGAATTGAGGAAGGCGTTAGAAGAGAAGCCACAGTGGATGGCGTTGTGCCAAGCAAGGCTTTGTAGAGCCATTGTTCATTGTACAATGACATTGCGTGCCGCTGGCTTGCCGTGTGCAGCAATCAGGTGAGATTTAGCAGCTCTAATCAGGTGGTGGTCAAATACAGAGGAACAAAGTACAGAGTCACGTTATCCGTGGGAACAATTTAGCTCTTTGTTGTTTGGCCGATCCGACATGTTCTCCTTCCAAACCACCATGTCGAACTCAATCCCCGACTTCATTTGCGCCCTCGCATCTCATCCCATACGCTATCTTTACCGAACGACGAAACGTTCCAGCTGGTTCACAACAAAGTCGTCTCCCACCTTCCGCGACCTTCAACAGGACCTTCAAATTGATCACGACATGTGTTGCCAATGTAACCACACAGTGTGCAGGCCATGGAAGACACACATTAAACTTGATGGGGACGATGGAAAGTCTGTTCTTTCCGAGGGTCTTCCAGAGGACGCGAAACGCGTCGACTTGGACGCGCCAATATCGTCGCTATTTCCGACATGGCCACTCGATTCTGAGGATGTCATTCACTTGACCTTCGATCTCGAGGAATCTATCCACACCTGTATGTCGCAGCTCTATGTGTTGAACTTGCATTCTTATTTTTGGCCAGCATCTCCCAAAAGGAAATGCTTTGATGACGAGGATTCCAGTTCAGATTCTGAGGAGTCTATTCGAAGCGTTGAATCGGCGACGAAGAGACCGAAACTCGAAAAAATTCACCGCATAGGACAACGCCTACTGGCGTCACTAGGACCTGAACAGGTATGTTTCCACCACGTTTGCGTCTCCCAGGCACTAAATGAACACAGACATTACCCTCGCCGCGTGTATCCGACATCCAGCAACTACTTGCGCAACCAGGCATGCTTCTAGTGGACAAGACCCGTGCAGTTTCAGTTATTGCTCACCGCGACTCGTCCAAGATAATCATCCTTCGTCGCCCTCGGGGATTCGGGATGAAGACATTTCTATCCATGGTATCTCAGGTCTATGATGACCTGTCCTCGCCGACGTTGATAGAGGCCGTATATCCCGGCCATGACCACGCTTTCTCTGCGCCGGCATATCCTGTGCTTCGCTTGGACCTCTCTAAAGTGTCCGCAGACGCGTTAACTATCGCTCAGTCGCTTCACGAATATGTGAATTCGGAGATACGTCAGCTGTGGCTGAAGTACGATGATATATATGGATTAGAGGACGTTGAAGAGTTCCTGATGTCCACACCGGGCGATACGCTCACTGTATCTACGGTATGAATTCTGTTCAAAGCTTCGATTTCTTCTCATGCTTTCTTAGGCACCGTATAGTACGCCTGCTATCCAAACCCTTCTTCTCATAGAAAATTACGACTCGCCTGTCCTTCGTGCTCGGCCTGACGATCGGGCCGCGGTGCTGCGCTATATGGACCAGGAGTTCTTTGCCGCCGTGGCTATGTCTCATCTCCAGGGCCATTATGTTCGCACTATTTTGACAAGCGAGGTGGTCACGGACGCGTACACTGGCATCCATCTTGACCGTCTCGAGCGCTTTTCAATAGACCTCACGCATGACGCAGCTATGCAAGAAGTCTTTGGCTTTACGGAAAAGGAGATCAGGGCCTTGGACGGTGTATTGGAGGGAAAGAACCCTGACGCGGGCGATGTTATACAAGAGCTGCTTGAACGTGGTATCGAGTCGTGCAACTTCAACACCAGTTCAAAGTCTCGCTATAAATTTTCCGGCTCAACAGACGCTGTCTACTGCATGCAGGAGGTCTTGGATGTTCTCGCGCAGCGCATAGGCAAGCCCAATCGGCAATGAATGTCTTTTGTTTTCATCGCATATACTACATACCTCTCCTCCGTTCCGATTCATACAAATGCTCTCTCACTGCTATCTCACAATCCAATCTCCGCGATTGGCGTATTTATTCCCTACATATTTTACATCACTCTGAATTGAAGTCTACATACAGTCCGTTGACCATGCGTATCTTTCCTAAATTCCTTTTGGAGTGATACATCATTAACCTGTTTGAAGCAGAACCTCGGTTATGGTAGAGCCATGCATGTAGGACGTCTCGACCATAAGAGACAGTCCGGGATTGCGGAGAGGAACGATTTGCGCGCCATGCGCAGTCCGCCTATCCGCCTGCATATTGAAGCCATAACGAGTTCGCCGTAATCTACAGCCAAACCACGCCTGGAAAACGAAGGGTCCAGAAGGCACCATAGACTATCTGCCGAGACGTGAAGAGCCTCGATGGGGGCAGGGTTTATGGCAGTACCTAAGATGGTTCAGCGTAGTGTGCCGCCGGCCTGCAAGAATTGGAGCTGGGGAACTTGAAACTGCACCAATAATTGAGCAACCTGTTCCCCGCTGTAGGTTTCTCTCCACTTCTGTCAATTACCAAGTCACGACGCGACGCTAACGTTGGATAGTAGAGCGCTCATTCCGGACTGTATTGCGAAATGCACGGATAGTAAATGTACAGCTTTAATTCGTCCGGACAGGCGATTGTTGATGGGGTGGGCCATTCGAGGGTGATAATGGGGGAAATGAACGCGGGGACATCTAGTTGAAGGGTACTAACGCTTGACATGTTTGTAGAAAGCTGTTTAATGGGACACGTCCATTGAGGTGATGATAGAAATCGTCGTTGGTGAGATGCAGGTATGATATATCCATGCTCTGCAGTGTTCTCCGAAACGGTTAGCGACGAGGAGAAGTGCCGTGAGTGCTCGACGGTCATCCCAGACGCCATCTATGATATGGAGAAGTTCTTGTGGAAGCTTTGGTTTGAGTTTTGTATTTTGAGGATCTATGAGACTGCTTCAGGTAGATCTTAGTATATAAATGAAACGCAGTGGGACGAAATGCACCTCTTTTAGATATTAGGTTGCTTCAAGATCTGAAGGACTGTCCTGTACGTCTGACGATATAATTACCTCGAATTCAGAGATTAGCATGTGAAGTCATCATGAGAAAGAGTCCAGGAGAAAACAGAGATCACAAGAGCCGGCACAGAATTCTATACTGAACATACATTGACTCTGTAGACACAAAGAGGAGTATGCCGTGCTCCTCAAGCGCTCCAGGTCGAGTCGACGATCGTGCGTCGCGAGGACAAGTGGAAGTTTGCGATCATGGTTGGTGATTGTTCCTGAATATACTTAACGGATATCCTCATTCATACCGCCACCGCCACCACCACCTTTTCCTTCCACACATTCACTACATATCCATCATCAATACATGTCCTTCAGTTGAGACAGGTTCTAATCATTCTAGTCTCTCCCTCTGCGTTTCAGGTCGACTTCCAATGGCAGTGAAAAACTCGGGTAGTATTCATGTTCACCATGACATGCCTGTCTGCATTCTGTACTATTAGAGTCACACGCCATCCACTTTATATACGGGTTCAACGGCAACCGGGGACACCGTATTATAGGTGGTCGCGTGAGGAAACACCAGGTGACGATACGACGAGTCTGTCGCTCACCTTTAACGGCCTAGGCTTCTTCGACTTCGGAGCCTTATCTGTTCACTGTGAGTTAAAGCATGCATCAACTGAACGCGAATTGACGCAGAGGGGAACTTCTCAGCAATCAGCAATCAGACGGCTTCACGTGGTACGGACAGGTTGCAAGTGTCACTATACTGTCGAGCTCAACTTGCGCGTACTGCTATTTGTTACTGCGCGTCCCTTAGACCGGCGCTGACCGGAGTTAGAAGGTGTGTCCTTTCCCCTGAACGTTCCTTACTTAGTGCTTACGCCACATGTCAATTCCTCCTAACCGCCAGAATTTCATCTTGCACCATCATCTCCCACATGCCTGACCATATACCATGGAGCTTCCCACCGAACTCGTACACCTCATAGTCGGGCATTGCTGGCGCAGCAATTCCACCAATGCCGATCCCTCAGACTTGCTCTGTCTTATGACAGCGCTCCCTCTGATCAACCACCAGTGGAAAGCCGTATATGCCTCCTTTTCCGCGCGAAACCTCTGGGTTCCCTCTGTCTCATACCTCTTCTACATCGGAACCATCCTCCGCACGAATCAGTCTGTCATCTACGACCGGCCCTCTGAGCTCTCTCAGAGTGTGCTTACGATCAATTGCGCCGTACACATCTTGAATGAGCATTTCGTCGACCCGGGGAAGCACAGGACGTCGACGCGGGAGCGCATGCAGAGGATGGAGGCCTACAGCGTGCTGGCGTCGCTGCCGAGCTACAAGGCCCTGGCGTACTGCTTCCCGCGCGCCGTCCTCATCCTCTCGTCGAGCATCACCATCCCCGACAAGACCACCCCCTCCTCCGAGCGGCGACGCGCCAAATTCAAAGCTGTACAGATCCGGATAATCTTCCCTTTGAACGGGACCTATTCAGAGTGGACGGTCAAGTTGCAGGACGCGAAGCTCATCAAGCAGGAAACGGCTAGGAGGAAGGGAGTTGTACCTGTTGCTGCGACGGCGGAGGATTATGTTCCCCTGGACAAGCAGACGTTGACCGTCTTGTTTTCCGCGCTGGCGCCGGGCCCGGTTATCGCTGCGCCCAAGCGGGGCAAGATCACGAGAGGCAAGTGGCGCGCTACGCATCGGTCGCGGAATGTGTACCATTACCAGGCGTTGAATGTCAAGTGTGGGTCGCTTGCACGGTCGAATCAGGCTGGGGACTCGCAGGGGATTAACCCGCATTTCTGGCGCGTCGCTTCGGCGAGGATGCCTCGTCGTAAGTCCTTGGTTGGTTTATAAGTGTGTATACTGATGAAAGACTTAGTATCACGCGCTTGGTGGAGAATATGGAAGAAGTGGCTTGCAGAGTCGGTGAGAGATGAGGGTGCGTTTGATATGGGGTCACTGCTAGATCGCAAGTACGATAGGCAGGAGAGGTGGTTCGCTTTGATACAGCTTTCGGCGGTTGGAATTTCAGTTCGCGACCTTTGATGTTTACTTGATTTTATCTTGACGATATACTTGAACTTACACTATCTGTTACAATACCATAATTTATATCATTTGTCTGCATCTCCCTCCTCCAATTTTCGTTGAAACGTGCTCTCAGGCCAAACAACGCTCCAAATTCTAGTCTGAGCGAGTTTAGACGTACATACTCACCACTTTAAAGAGATAAAGGAGACATCAGAGAATCTGGAAGGTAGACTCTTGAAAATCATCTGCGCTGACACTGGCCGGCAACGTAATGCTTGGGAAGTCTCTCCGACATAATTAATTCGTCCTGGGCAATTAAGACGGCACTAGCAACATAGCAACCAAGCGACCGTCAATTATAGAACAGCTCCATGAAGGAATAATAAGAGGTCAACAAAAGGTAACCAGACGTGCGCCAAACAATAAGGCTTCGACTTGAGAGAGGAACATGGAACATGGATGAATTGAGTCTTAGCGAGACAAAAGCATACACAATAGCGGAATCCCACGTAATGGATCCCCGCAACTCCGCCCAATCATAATTGCGCCACTCCCATTCCCGCTTTGAGTGTGTCCAACGTCGCGTAAAACCGGCTTAGCGCGTTCTCCACCTCTCGAGTTATGACCTCGAGGTATTGGGGAGTTAATATAAATCGCGGCTGTGGTAGTTGGAGGAGGAATCGCTGTTGTTGGATGAGTACGACCTTTCGCGGAAGTTGTCAGATTGGGAGACAAGCTTATGATGTGGGGAGGAATGCGTACGATGATAGCTAGCCCACGGACGATATTTGCTTCTCGGAAGAAGAGATAGAGCATGGGGAGTTTTCCCTCCAGGTCCTGGGAGAGCTGGAATAATCGCTCGATGATGGCAATGTAGGGAGCGCGTTGTTCTTCGGGTATGTCGACGGTGGGTAAGTTCGCGATTCCTGTGGGGAGGCATGAGATCTAGAGCACCAGTCGGAACTGACGTGAAAGGCGTACGATTCCGGACAAAGTCGTCCTTTGCCTTCATTAGCCAGTTGGACATGTTGGTGAATTGGTCGATGGCGTTGGCGCCTATAGTGGGCGGAGTGGAATGGCGTTGTAGACGCACCCATGGAGCCTGGGGATCGTGTGGGGATATGGACGGCGCGCCTGGCGGTGGTGGGTATAATGCCGCTATAGGTTCAGGACTGCAGAGAGTGTGAGCGTCGGCCGAAAGAAGCAGTACAGTCATACGTTTGTGATCGCCTTGTGTGTGCTTCGAGTTTCAGCAAGCGGCCTATCATTTCGTTTGCTTGGTCTATTTGCTTCTCATAGTCCATCACTTGGTTGTGATACGGTCCGTCGGGGATACTATCCCGGTAAGCGTGCAGTTCGCGTAGCGCGGTCTTGGTGGTGGATATGCGCTCGCGAAGTTGAGATAGTTGTGATTGGATGCGCACGTCTATGGGACGCCTGACTTCGTTCATTATGTACAATGGCTTGTGCGACTGCAGGAGAAGGCGCGTGAGCATAAGCGCCACAATTGATATATGTGCAAGCTTGCCTGGGAGGAACTGCCGTTCGGTGTATCCCGCTGATGGAGCGAGTAATCATTTCGGCTGGGCAGTAAGTGCGGGGCCTGCCGTTGCGCGAAGGTTAGCGCTGTGGCGTAGGTTGACATTGTTCGAATGCTGTAAAGCTAGCGTGGGGAATGAATTTCAAGGCGAGGAAGGTTAGATGCGGAAGTGAGGGCTCCGCTCAAGGACAAGATGACGGTTATAAGGTAAATGATGTGGCGGAGAAGAACAAGAACAACAAGTGTACTGAACAAGGAGATCTTAAAGTGGAAGGAAGGAATGGTCGGAGCTGATCCGCATTACCGAAGTAAAGGCTCCGTAAAATACAGGGCACAATTGTGTGGGAGCCCGTCAACAATAGGTGGAAGCGAGCTATTGTCCGACGACGTCCAAGAGGCCTACGCAAGGTACCCAAATGCAGGGCAGACTAAAAGAGGGGGATTAACAGTGGTAGAATTGTGCTCACATGAATGGTTGACAGCGCTTAAATCTGATGTCGAGAGTGCACACTCACCATCAACGCGCTTTGAATAGACCATGATCAATATGTATACATTTTTATAAGAGAAAGAGATGTTCATGATACTCCATTCTGCGGACGTTGAGAAACGTACACGTCGTTACACACAATTGAGCTTGGTAGTGTTCATCGTTGATCGTGGTGAAGTGCAAGCCGGGTATCTTTCCTTTTTCAGCCAAACATGCGCACGCGGCACGCCTCCTTCTTGACCACCGACGACGACGACGATGGCGACCGCGACAATGTCCTCGTCGCCTATAACCCAGGTCTCACAGAATCAGGTTCCCACTCATCACAATCTCCAACCGCAGCTCCTCACCAGGCTGCACCTTGACCTTCGTGGGAAGCGCTTTGCAGTCGACCGCGAGACTATAATGAATATGCCCGAATCTGTTTTGCTCTGTCTCTTTCCCAATGGACTGGTCCTCAGCCGCCAAATGGACGGTCCTGACGGTGAGGACGAGGAGGAGGTCTACGCCGTCGACGTATGTCCCCGTTACTTTAAATGACCTATTATCGTAACATTTTCCAGTTCGACCCGGACTGCTTCAGTTACGTTCTATCCTTCTTTCGCGGGGCGTCAGAAACCTTTTATGGGACTGGGGGCCAACCAGGTCTTTTTGCCGCGCAACAGCACCTGCAGGACAGCGCCCCGTCACCCGAATTCGCACCCAACCAGAATCCCCTCATCACCAAACAGGCTATCATCGTCCTCCGCGAAGAGCTTGAATATTTCAGCATTCCTACTAAAGAGAGTAATGCCGCAACGGACGAAGCAGGCATCGCCAACCAACCCATGATCGACATGAAGAGACGGTGTGGCGAGTGGTTGATGGACAAAAAGAACATCTTTACTGCGCTCCAAAGGAATGTCAACAAGGAGAACAACATGGCAGAGCAACATCTTATCGATATGCTGTGTATGAGGTGTGTCCACCGCGTTTTCATTTATCTTTGTCTGATGCTATGTTATTTTCAGTGGTTTCGACCGAGAAGATGAATGGGGTTTCCGAGCGCTTGAGCCCTCGCGTTGCTGCATATCATCGATAGCACTGGTTTTGCTCAAGACCGGAATCACGCATCATACGAATGGCGACTTGCCTGTTGAGGTCGATTATCAGCAGATGGCGACCGCCCAAAAACTCCTTTTATTCTGGCGAAAACCTGCGGTATGTCATCACTCTAAATTTGCAGGTAGCTTCTGATGTACCCACAGAGAAAATGCTGGTGGGATGGGATCGAAGTCGAGGTGCCTGGTGAGAAAGGCATCAAGCTCTGGGCGAGGAGGGTGTGGACTCTAGAGCTTAGCTTGGTCAGTTTTCTTGCTTTTATGGCTCTTTCTGTTCTAATGGCATACTCTAGATATAATACTTGGGGCTTCTTGCTTATATCGCTTGCATGGACTTTAATATACCGGACATCCACGTTACTTTGTGGATGTCATCATCGTTCATTGGTTCTGATAACAAGGGATGCATTTAGTTACTTGCCGCCCTTTCGACCTAGCTCTGGCTTCCCTTTGATTCATACTCTGGACTCTCGTGGGTTGCACTTCATTTACTGCGCGCCACTCGTCAAGCTCACTTTGTGTCCGCGGCATGGCCTTGTTACCATTGTTTATCTGCACTCGTGGGTGAGGCTTTCATTCAGTGTGATCTTCGTTCATTTCCATAGCCTTTTCCCATACTTAGCAGGGTATCGCCGATGGATTCGCGTTCATTTCGGATGGAGTGTATACGCGACCGAGGGTGTGAAGGACTAACGTTTCCTAGAGAACATGTACAGGTAATGGGCTCTCACATGGTCCGCGTCCAGGAATGTTGGTATACAGTCCATGGGCGCATCTTGATTCCCATCAAAGAGTCCGACAACAATCATGATGTGTGCTGCGTCACTACAAGTCATTACTCCACGCACATCTGGCCAAGGGCACCGGTGCCTAGTTTGTCCGAGTCGCCACCAAGTTTAACAAGGAAAGTGTTACGGCGTGCTTTTGTTACGAGTTTGGAAGAACAAAAGGCTTTGTAGTGTTGAAAATCTGGTGTTTTGTATGAGATTGTTGATGTGTATATGCCTTGAAAGGTTCTTGATTGTTGGGCCATTTGTTGGTATGGAAAAAGTGATAACGGAGGCGCCGGAGCGGGGATTGACCAGGAAAGAAGGAGGTAATTGAATCTGATGCCGGCACGTAAGATTTTGTTTCAAAAGGAAACTCTGGCCCTTGACCTGCGATTTGTTCTCTCTCTGACCGTCATTATCTATTTATTCAGACGGTGGCGTCGACATCCGTTCCTTCTCTGACCTTGTATAGTTCGACTGCCCGGACCCATCGCGCTTGCCACTAGACGCTAGCACCGCCTGAACCGCACAGACACACCGAATAGGCCTTATTAGGTCCCGTTGAGCACTCCAAATACCACCCACCGGCTTATGATTAGCGTATTTAACACCCACTACTACTAAACGACACACGAAACACGACGAATACCACTCCGATGCCCACTTCCACACCACCGCCACAAAGTCACACTGATGCCATCGAGGCTGGTTCTTCCGATGGCCACGACAGCGCCAATGCATCCCCCCGGTCGCAGCAGAGCCGTCTCTCGTCTTCGTCGTCGTCGTCGTCGAGTGAGGACTCGCACCACCACGACCGGCGCCAGTCGCAGTACCATGACATCGGCTATTTGAATACCCTTGCACAGTCGGGTGAGGGAGAGGGCCACTTCAAGATTGTACGGGGCCCGGAAGCTCGCCATGTCCTAGGACAATACCAAAAGTGTGTTTTTCGTTACTCGGCGCGTGTTGCGAGTGCTCATCAGGTCGCTCAGTGATGCATTGTTCCGACACAAGTCCGGCCCGTTGGTCATTGCTCGCTCAGCGGTAACGGACACGGGACGCAGGATAGTAGACTACGCGCGTACTTGGCGTGGAGATGTGAGCGCCCTTGTCTTTTATTCTCTACCTCCAGTCTAACACGTATTGCAGACCAAAGCGCACCGGAATAAAGGTTGGCATCATCCCGCGCTGATCATACCCTGTGTTTATTTTTTTAAAAGGCCCTCGCAAGGACTTTTTATCAGGAGAATTCAAACGGGCAAAGGATATTCAACAGTATTTCGAACACGAACTTACGACCAAGATCCCAGAGGAAGAGGCCGCCCAGCATGATCAACACTTGAAGCATACTCTCAAAGAATTTGACAAGGAATTTCAGCGCATGTCGTGGGTCATTTTCCTTTGCTTTGATTCCCATCTAACCACGTCGATAGAGCGACTGGCGATAATCTGGGCTCTTCACCCAAGCTACCCCATTCCAAGCATCCCTCACCACGTCATTCAGGCGATAAGACCCTCCCGCCCTCACCGGCAAACAAGGAAGTCTCATTGACACCGTATGTTGTCATACACACATTCCGGACGTCCAACTTTGACTGACGCGTGTTAAAAATATTAGTCCCGACTCACGATCCCCTCGCCACTCCCCATCCAAGCACGCCGAGTCTTTACCTGGAACCTCTTCCGGGCACCGAAAGTCCTCACGGGAGAACAAGCATCCCGATGTCAACACCCTTCTCCCACCGCCTTCGTCCGCAACCGCGAGTGTCCAATCTATTCCACGTCTCGGTCCCATTCGCCATGACCTAGCCGCACACGAACAGCTGCTGAGAATAGTAAACCCGGATCCGTACGTGTTCTTGCCATCTTTGTTCCTCCTACAGTCCTTGACGTGCCGTCTCTCCGTGCAGGAACTCTCCCACAGGTAGGATACATCTCAATCTGCTAGTATGAAACACGAGCTGACGCGTCCATCAGCGACTTCTTTCTCTTCCGAGGGTACGTTTCGACGCGCTGATCATGCTGACATACTCACTCCTTGTACTCGGTTAGGTAAATCTCAAAATCAGTATGTGGATCATCTATCGCGTCTTGATATTGGATTTGACCTAATCGATTGACAGGCAGTTGGTGATTGTGGTTCTGGATGACAATGATGACTACAACGACTGGGAACTGTGAGTGCAGCTTCGCTTCATTCGTCGCCATCCAAGTACCTAATAGATGCTCTACAGGAAGCATCCTACGGCAGTACTTCGGCGGACTCCCACTTCGAGAAAATCTCGCTGGGATGGCCCGCTCGTGGGCCGTGGGGACAGCTCAGAGGAACGAACGGATGGCGTCGTTTCTCCATTGTCGTCACATTCAAGGAACATCACGCCGCCTGGGAATAGTACGCCCCCGAAGAACGTGACTCCGTTGAAGATATCGCCTGCTGTCTACGCGCCGCCGACCACCTTTTCATTAGGGACGCCCGCCACGGGATACGTACCACAGGTACCTGCGTATACGCCTCAGTCGATATACGCACCCCCGGCCCCGTCTCCTTATTCGAGCTACGCTCCTGCCTCCGGACAGTCTTCGCCATACGCGAGCTTCTCGCCGTATGGGACCGCGCTGTCACCGTTCGGGGGTTCGACTGTGACCTTGTCGCCGCCAGCGAACGTGGGCTATACCAACCAGGGGTATGGTCCTTTCTCGCCGTACGCGACGTCTCAGGCTTCTCTTTCTCCTCCGTATGCGGCTGCGCCGATCAACTTGACTTCGCCTTCTTATCAGTATATGGGACTCTAGTAGGCATGGACATCAGCTAAATTGTAAGAGTATTTATATACATATCACCAAACTCGAACGTTCCTTTCAGCATTTATTGTAAATATTTTTTACTAGGCGTATCTTTTGGGATTTACTTTACAGTAGCTAGGGAGTATAATGCAGGCTAAAGAAATTGGCTGGAGGGGCTTGGGGGTGGTAGGCCGAGCCGAGGAGAAAGAACACATAACATGTTACACCATAATCAGAACTCTATATTGACATTTTGACGCACTGGCCAATAAGATGAGGAAAGTCTCTTGCTTTGTTCTCGCTTTCAGACGCGCGGGCATCATCCCATGTGAGTCTGGATATCCATAGATGGGAGGCTGCTTGTTAACATTAAGGGCGAGACCTCGGAGCCCTCGAAGAATCGCCGAGAAGATTCGTAACTTTTCAGTAGTAGTAGATTTAAGATTAAAAGGAGGAAAATTTTTTCGTCGTCAAGAATCAAGATCATCGTCGTCGGAGGTGAACGATATCCGTAGCTCCGTCCTTCTCGAGACTGCGCAGACGCGAGTAGCATGAGATACCGTACATGGAGGGCTGAGGGCAAATGGCCCATTCGCGTCGGACGAGGATATGGATGTGTGTGCATGCATGGTGGCTTGCCATGCACACGGTGTGGGAAAGGATGTCGAAGATTCCTGAGAGTCCTCGCTGGGTTTCTTCAGTCAGCTGTGAAGATCGTGGGTATCGGTGTCCGTTCACTTCGTACTGAGGATCTTCTATACGCGTTGTTGATAAGGGAGACGTTTCAGAGCGCGCGCTGAGCAGAGGATTAAATTAAGAGATAGACGTGAAGAGGTATCCGGAACGGCCAACAGTCAACAGATAACATTGAAGGGCACGAGGGTTAATCGAGAAAAACCAACACGTAGGTGTCGATGTAGCAGGCAGGAAGGGTGCTGGTAGCGTGAGTACCGTATTGAAAACATTCGTGTTCGGACGAAAACGGGATTCTCTTCTGAACCCAGCTCTGAACGCGGAGAGTATCGGGAATATGTCATTAGTAGAGCATCTTTGACGTCCAATGCCTCATTCAAGCTCGCGTTTCGCGTCCGTGCCAGGTGAATACGTGAGCTATTGTCGTGAGCGATGAAAGCAGCAAGCTGGACTCAAGATCGGCGCGGACCTGCGCGGACGGCATGATTGGACCATGTGACCGTGGGTAAGCGGCCGTCGACGCGTTGTGCAACCGACTGCCTGCCTGTTAACGTTGCTAATGTCGTCGATCAATATTTCAACGCGTCTCAGACTCTCAACGTGCAGGAGGTGCATTTCAGACGCTGTGCTGATAGCACGTCCTCAGTAGAGATTCCCACAGTCGACCACGCGTCAGCTAAACCGCCGTCTCACTTCTGCTTTCCAGGTCCTGCAGGGGATTGCATGGAACTTGGGACTTGGCCCCTCCTCTCCAAAGGCCTTTATTTCAAGTGCATCCGTATCACGGATGACCACGATGATATTATCATCACTGCCATCAAATGGATTGACTGATTCGCATCGGTTGGATACCCGATCCTCTAAGGACAGGGTCTCTTGACCGCCCAGTATGGAAAGCCGGAGCACCACGCTTTGTGATCGGGTGATTTAGCGGACGGGACCTCGGAAACTGCTCATCCCTACTTTTGAGGCACCACTGGATTACACCGATCTAGTGGATTTCACCGCACGACGCGACCGAGATGAATCACCGGCGTATTCAGTAGAATTTACCGGCCAAGAAATCTGTGCTTTCCACTGCGTGAATCAATAAATGTTAGTGACTTGTCTACTAGTGCTTTAGAGCTAGATTTCAACACAGTTATTGCTAGCACTGCCACCATACTTACTGACTCAGATTTCAGTCCTCGGATGCGATATCAGCCTCTTCGTAAGGGTATAAAGCATTTATATGACCAGGTAGGATACATGAAATGAATATAAGTATTGAGAATGTCCGAAAGCAACCGATACTGTAAGTGTAGCTCGACTATGCCACCCTATGGTCCGTAGAGCCTTCGCTAGTGACACGCTCTCGAAACCGATTGCAAATCCACGGGCTCCGATTATGGGACCACCAACACCGATTGCGGGACCACCAGCGCCGATTACGGGACCACCAGCGCCCGTCGCGAGACCACTAGCGCCCGTCGCGAGACCACTAGCGCCCGTCGCGAAACCACCAACGCCAGTCGTGAAACGACTAACGCCAGCGGTGAGACCACCAGCGGGGACTACCAACACCAGTCGCGAGACCACCAGCTCCAAGACCATTAGAACTGCTACCATGGTCAGTCAGTGCACTTAGTCCCGTAATGTTAGTGCCGGACCCAGTCGCCACCGAACCCCTACTGTCGTCGTCAAAGTGATACAGTCCAGGGCTTACGCGGCTCTTTGTCGATGCTCTTGGGCCGGGACGTCGTCGTAATTATCGCATATCTGATAGACGCTTGAGCGTACGCCGTGTGTCATGGTGGTGGTAAGAGTGAAACTTTCACCACAAGATCGCTGTCGTCCTGTCGGTGGAATAGAATGATGTGCTGCCTCTGCTCCAGGGCTTACGCCGCAGTCGGGTATTGCTGTAACGGTGGGACGTCGTCTTGTCAGCCCCGCTCCGCATCGTATGATGGATGAAGCGGCCTCAGTACGAGGGCTTACACATAGTTCGTGGCAGTAAGACGGAGGAGGACGGAGTAGGACAAAGTTCAGCCCCGTCGGGGCGATGATTGTCAGAGCGGTATAAGGAACGTGCTGGAGGAGTGTCCGGGAGAATGAGTTGTCAGTTTCATAACATCGTTAATATAAGCCTCACTGGAGGACTGACGCGTTCCGCGTGGAAGAGAGCATGCTAGATAACATTTAGTAAGTTTACTGAATGAAGAAAAATCGACACACCTCCAGGGGCAGAACAAGTAGAAACTCGTTCTGCTATGCTTCCCTGCAGTCAGCAACGGTTTGTCTTGCGCCGTCGGCGGCAATGCCGTCTGTGCGGCCATTGCTTCTGTTTATACGTCCAACGGGGCCGGTAGGGCTCTTCAAGCCCGCCGAGATATAGAAAACCGAAGAAATGGAGAGTTAAGGGAGACAGCAAGCACTGCGGCATTCTAGGGTGATTTGCCGCACATGTAGTCATCTTGAGTGACTGGGAGAGCCTTAAAACGAGCTCAGGAGCGGGCGATTTGAGTGAGTATACTAAGCAGAGATATGCTTGGAGGTTGATTGCAGGTACAGGGCGGGACACGGCGAGGCGCGGCGCTCCTGGATAAGCCACCGTTCACTCTGGCGCAGTAGTCCTCTTCTGCGAGTCCAGAAGAGCCAGAGAAAGTGTGGGATGAGGTGGTTCGAGTGAAAATCGGTGGAAATATGGTTGGAGGATTGTTGAAAGCACAGGAGTCAGCGCTGTCGCGCTCCTAAGTGATGCACCGCACCATCCGGTGCTGTAGTCGTCTTTGGTGACTCGAGGAGGGCCAGAAAAAGCCCAGGCTGACGCGATTTGAGCGATTATTGGTGGAGATATGGTTGGAGGATGGTTGGAGGTGAAGGGCGGGAAACAGTGAGTGCCGCGGCGCTCCTGGGTATGCCGCCGTTCCTTCTAGCACCGTAGTCCTCTTGAGTGAGTCCAGGAGGGCCAGAATAAGCACAGGATAACAGCAATTTGAGTAAGAATATGCGCAGAAAATGCCTAAAATTCAAAATCTCACCTGACGTTAACGATGGGTTGTTTCAGACTGGGTCAGTACTTCTCCAGTGGTGTAGTACACATCGATTTCAACAGTTATCGCGAGTCGCGGCACCGAGATCTTGAAGTCGCCTGCCAGATAAAGCAGTAGTCGAGGCGTGGTGGCAGGTAACCAGGCGTAAAGTAAGAGAGAGATCACGGTGGGTATCCAGAGCAAGCGTGGTTGGTGTCCGGATGGTGGGCACAAGGCCGTTCCAAAGTTGGTCGAGCTAGATCATGACATTAGAGAAGAGAGCGGAACGGCTGATGGCCGTCGGGGTTAGACATCAAGATGTGAATCCGCAAGAATCCTCTGTAGCGATACGACCATCGATTCCAAGAGCCGTTGTGACTTCAACTTATCAGTCAGAACAGCCTGTGTGATCTTGAAGGTACATCGGGCACATACACTGCAAAGTGACTTGCACTGTGAGGAGACTTCCTCCTCCCAGAAACGGTGGTGCAGACATCAATCCGCTGTTCGAATACGTCCAGAATAGAGCTGTCTCATGCCTTGTATGGAGAGCGTCGAGTCCGGCGAAGTTTCAAGTCGGAGCTTGATATGTGCATGGCGGCGGCGGGTTGGATGTATCAAGAAAATTGTCTATGCGTATAGGGCATTGGGTGTGTCATGGCGAAAATCGACAAAGCGTGATGGTAGTAGTGTTTTCGAGGCGAGGACAACAGGGGCGGAGGCGCGAGGATGAGGTACATAAGCGAGAGAGGTTTAAGAGCATGTTGAGAGTGATGTCTGCGAGCTCCAGAGCATGGAGACATGTAGATTTCGAAGTCGACCTAACATGCTTGTGCATCTCTGAAAGCCAATGAAATCTGTAAATTGTGTCGTTTCTATCAGCGCCAGCGAATAGTGTGTCGCCGAGTCATCTAGTCGGAACCCTCATACATGGGCGACTGCACTGGCTCCTGCATTATCTCTCCACAGTGCGTTTAGCACATCTGGTACGAGCGAGTCAGTGTTGAACTGCCGGGATTGACCGATGAGAGATTGAGCAAGTGTTGGGAGTGATTCCAGGATGGCGGTCATGGTGTTGGAATAGATAAACTCCTTGTACGAGTTGCATGCCGGTCATCTGCTCAGTGAGAGGACCGCGAACTGTAGTGGGCTTAGGAGTGGCAAAAAGGCAGAGGGGAAGACTGATTTGTCGAGAGATGGTGGCTACACCCTGCACTTCAACTTGGGAATGTATGTATGTATAGATCTGCTGGTAATGTTTAACATAGAACATGGTGGTGAATATGCGAGGATGACGTACTTCCTCCTTGCTGTTTCAGGATGCAACAAGGTGGAAGTTGATCGTAGATTGGTAATAGATAAGATAAAAACATAAATTCAGAAATAAAAAAAGTGGTCAGGGTGTGGTACCAGAGGTCCTCCTTCCATATCCAGACCGATCACGTCTTAAAAAAGCGTGGTGCTCCGGCTTTCCATAGCCCAGGGAACGAACGGAGTACTCGCGGAACGTTCCCGCGCCCTGTTGGCTCTCCCCACCATCTCTATGTCTCATGCGTCTTCCTCTGGTATACCAGTGAGTCGTCGGGTATTTTTTCTCATGTTACAACACTTGCTCAACGACTCTTAAGTGTGTTATTACTGTATATTTTAAGCTGCGTTCAGGCCTTGGAGTTTACCCCGGTGCAAGTGAACGCAACTGGTGCTAGTACGAACTGGCAACAGTCCTCCTCGGAGACGTTTGCGTGGTACCTCGATGCGCGCCTCATCGTGAACGGTGTAACGGCAGATACCTCCGCCTCGAAGGTGTCCATTGGTGCAGGTCCAAATAATTTGGCCGGTTTTGCTTTCGTCCCGCTGGACAAATCAGGTCTCTACGTTCTCACTGGGAGAAGTACAACAGAGTATGTGCTCTCTGCACTGATTGCATTTGAAGCTTTCTTATTAGCTTCTAGTGATTCTTTTATCCAAAACTCAAATCACTTCGATTTCGTTGCGAGCGAGGTTTCTACTACTACTGCTATAACAACAACAGCGATCACAACACCGGCGGAAAAATCGACGACATCTTCGGTGACCTCGACAACTTCAACACGGGCGGCCGCCGTTATTTCTTCACCTGTATGAACAAATCTCAATTTGAGTTAACTTACTGAGACTTTGCAGCAGGTCGTTACTACAACACAATCCTTTTCATCCCCTCTTTCTGGAACATCACACTCCTTTTCCGACAGTACTGTACAATCAAATTCAGTACGCTGTCCTCTGATGGTTTCGGGGATCTTTCTGATTTTTGATATATAGGAGTTTACCTCTGGCTTCATCACCTCCACGCCAATTTTTGGGAAGGCGTCGAGCTTGTCTGTGTCCGGTACAAGCAGCTTGCCAAATTCACAGTATGCATACCTTTTTGTGAAATCCCCACTGGATGGAGTATTGACTGTTGATAGATCTACTAAAGCCCCATTGCCGACATCAACTCCCTCTTCAGGTACACCGGATAATCTTGCGCTCAAGATAGCGATCCCGATCTCAATCGTCCTTGCCATTCTCATAGGCTTGCTGCTTTTCTTATGCTTAAGGCGCCGAAAGCGTAGCCAATCTCAAGCACCTCCGTTTGTCGTTGACAGATTTGTCGCGGCTCCCAGTCGTTTGTTTGCAGAAGACAGGAAGGTTGAGAGATTTGAGCGCGAGGGGACGACTGTTTGGTCTGAGACGGCGCCAGTTTCGTCTGTTGTTGATACGAGGGAGGATACGGTAGTAACGACAACACAGACGGCAGGCACGGCGCCGGGGGATCCTGCTCTGCGGCAAGAGGTGACGATGCTGCGAGCAGAACTTCTCAACCTTCGAGAGCAGATGCAGGATCTGGTCACAGAGCCACCACCATCCTATGTACATAGTTCATAGTACTCATATTCACGGACTTGCCATTGGGTTACAACTGCACTCGCTGGGCGTGAGATGTTCATATTCTTCTTGTCCGGCTAGTACGTTTCGGGGTATCAGATCTGTAAGTCTCGCCCCTTTTTGACATAGCGCGTGAGCCATCGAACTAAACAACTTCTGTGCAGCACGCGTTATTTATCTTTGTTTGTGATGCGGTAGCGTCTCACTTCCACCATCATAATTCTCGCATTCACAACGCGGAGACATAATTCCTATCTTCAGTACGAGCGCGCGTTTCATGACGCCACTGTTTATCTATTGCGGTCCGAGCTCATCATATGTGCGCAGCTGGTGCCTTGCATAGTCAAGGTTCTCGCTAGGCATTTATAGCAGTGGTGAGCCAGTCTGCTTGCCGGTGGGGTCCAAGAGTGCTTACTCTGCAGGAGAATATCAGGTTTCGTACTATTGAACTAGGGAGCTACATTCACCGTTTTCCTGCTTGGTATGACGCGTCAAGTTGATCCAGCAATCAAACTTTTCAAGCTCCTTTTCTAGGCCACTTGCAATATCCTCTCCGAAGCCAATCCACATGCATCATATGTAGACAAACGAACATCTTAGTGACTACTGAACCCAAAACGAGACTAACACGAATTGCACGGCCGGTCTATCGGACGTAGGTTTACATACTGGATGTTATTTATCATTCACTTGAAGGTTCAGAAACTACCAGCTGCTGGATCATCAATTTACGATGTTCGCACCTCATGTTAGTTCCATGTTCATCAGTGATTGTGGTGTACGGATGTATTTGGTCTTCTTATGTTTCTCGTTCTATTCCTTTACTTGAGCTCGCTAAATTTGGATCCTAGCCGCCTTTGAAGTTGACACTTTGTACGAACTGGCTGTGGAAAGTCTTGATTGTAGGATTTTCGTCTCCTCTCAATGTACTAGCACTGACTATCTGGGCAGAAGAAAACAACACAATATCTTGTCAATTAATCTTCTGCTCATAACGTACCTATATCGGAGCCTTTGATCCTGTCGTACAGATACAGCGCTCGTCCTTTCTAAACGGGTCTCTGTCGTCAAACAGTTTGCTGCACGAGACCCCCCTTGGCACAAAATGGAACTAGGAATATTCCGACTATCAAGCTCTGACACAAGGACAGATCCACCATCGACATTGCGCCACCGTTGTTGAGTTCCTTAACAGCCGGCGGAGCAGGTATAAAAGCTGTTCAACTCGTAAAGGAGTATCCACAATCAAGTTCTCAGTCTTCTTATACTGTAGTATCCTGATTTCGCTGCATACGCGCACTATAAACCATGATCTTCAAACCCGTCTTCTTGATCGTTGTGGCGATGGCCACATGCGCTTTGGCGACTCCGATGTGGGTCATCACCGTTGCTCACCTCTGAATATCTACTGACGCTTTGTGTTGTAGTTCTCCTCGTAATGGAGAAGTTGCCGCTCGTGAGGTTGCCCTTCGCGATCTGGAGGCTCGTGGTCGTGGCGCATACAACGGCGTTGAGGATGCCGATTCCCGCCGCGAAATTGAGGCCCGTGGGCGTAGTGGATATAATGGAATCGAGGATTCCGATGCCCGCCGCGAAATTGAAGCCCGTGGGCGTAGTGGATATAATGGTGTCGAAGATACAGATGCCCGCCGCGATGTGGAGGGTCGTGGCCGTAGTGGATATAACAGCGTTGAAGATTCTGACGCCCGCCGCGACATAGAGGCCCGGGGGCGTAGCGGGTATAACGGTATTGAAGATTCGGATGCCCGCCGCCGTGACGTTGTGGCCCGTGGACGTGGCGGGTACAACGAAGTCGATGATCTGGAGGCTCGTGGTCGTGGCGGATACAACACGGTGGAGGAGTCTGATGCTTAACGCCACAACTCCTTTGAAGGTAAAGTTCCTGTTCGGCAGCTTTCTTCTGCATATTAATGCCGCCATCTACAGTTCATCGTGGAATATGATATAACTTAGTACTGTACATCACAATGATTCTGACCTTCTTGTAAATACTGTCCATATTGAACTGCCTTCAAGTTGAGAACCGAAAACTTGAGCACCCACGAGCCTCACACTCCGAGATTGTGCTCATAAAAGAGTAAAGTGATTCGAATGAGAATACTGTCTAAAGACAGATACAGTAAATAAATATAAAAATACAAACGGCAATCTTCAAAGGACTCTGACTCCCTTCAGTCCACACAAGC
>QLPD01008023.1:0-42851 GCA_003314085.1 Hymenopellis raphanipes | reverse complement strand
GCTGTAATTTCTTGGATTTCATGAAGGGCGGGTTGCGGATGAGGAAACGCGGATGGATGAAGGAAGGAAGGAAAAGGCACAGTTACTGTTAGGGGTAAACGTGACACGGTGTCCTGTACACGTGATCGAAATACGCCACGCTTCGGGGGAAGACGTGTAGCAAGGAAATGGGAAAGCAGAATGAAGGTAGAACATTATGGATTCTACAAGGCCGGCATTGGTAAGTAAAATAGTAGGTAAACAATGGCCTCCACAAGTCACTGCTAGTCTGATTTTCCATAATGACAAGTACAACGAAAACGCACTATACCCAGTTCTCGCGATCTAACCACGGCCCCTGCCACAACAGCCAAGAACTACGAGTCGGCATGAGTACCCTCAACCCACCCTTCTCCAAATCGTTCAGACAGAACTCTCTCAGCTCTGCCATGTAGGTCCTGTTATCACTATCGAACCGAAACTCCTTCAACAACGGAGCCTTCCACACCTTTGCCCACTCGTTATTCCTCCGCGACTTCACCATACCGAATATCGCGTCCCTCGCATGCGGTGTCAGAACAACAGTCTCCGACTCTGGTAGCGAAAGATCCAGAGCTTCCAAGTTCGGAACTAATCCAACAGACTTTTCGGTTCGCGTGAAACTAGTGAACATTTCCACAACCAGTTCCTGAGCATCGACGGGGTGTATCGACAAGCCCACACTCCGGATGGTAGATGCCAGCGAGGGAAGCACGTCCGTGAGGAGGCGCTTGTCCGTCGTGATGCTCAAATCATAGATATGGAGGTTCCGCAACTTGCACTGCGAGCGATGGAGGAACGCCATGAGATAATCCGTATGGGCAGCGGCTATAGGCGAGTCAAGCATGGGCGTGAGATCTTCGTCGTCTATCGTCAGCTCCACTAGCTGCGGCATGTCGAGATTTTCTAGTGACACGGCCGGTGTCCGTAGATTCTGGAGATTCTGATGCGTGATGGGCGGCAGGGAAAGATGCACAGGGTCGAGGTCAATCATGTTGAGCTCAACGAGCTGGTCTCTCTTGAGGATAGTTTCCAGCCCATCCGAGTGGAAGTGGATAGCGGAATAATGAGTGACGTTTGGGTGCATCGCGATCCCACTCCCTGGGCAGACGAGAAGACAAACGCGTCGCAGAAATGGTGAATCCAAGAACCAAGTGCGATGTGTATGCTTGGGCCCATGCCCTAACAAAGCCACAAGTGTAGCCTGTACTGGATCCAGCTGAAGTCCACTCTCCAAAAGCGGCGAAACATCGCATTCCAGGGAGACTTCTTCAAGCAATGGAAGAGCGCCGCGTCCAATTTCAGAAAATATACTCTCCACTCGTATCTTGGACATCCGCATATCCAGAAATCGCCATCTCCTCGAATGCTTCGATATCAACCGCCGGATGTTTGCATCATACATTGTATCTGTATCCGATAACACGACCGCAACATGAAGAGGCAGTGTGCCGGAAAGATGGAGATGCCGCTCGAGCGTGGACACTGCATGCTTCCCAAACGGCGGCTTGATCACTACAGCAGACCACAACGAGGGGCAGGTCACGACGACGTGTCTCCAGAAGGAGCATACATGTGACAGCACCCAGCGTATTCCGCGGGCATCGCAGCTCGTGCGCGTCGCATCCTCGTTCGGATCTGGCATGCAAAACCAAAATATCTCCAATAGCACATCAGGAGGGAGCCGTCCAATTGGCGCCAAAGCAGACTTGTGCATCTCGAGATGCCTTTGGATGGTCTGGCGAGAGTCATCGTCGACGACGGTAGTGTCAGGAGCAGACAAGGCGAGATTGTCTAGGTCAAGTAGTTGACTTTTTAGATTGGTGATGTTGGATGATATCCAGCAGACGTCAGAACCGAGTAGAGGACGTGTATGGCGAAGAATGCTAGTAATTGTATCCAGAGAAGTCATCCTGTAGAATCCGCCTCAAAAACGGTTCTTTAAAGCAACAAATGATTGTACCTAGTAATTTAATTGCAGTCAGACAAAATCGCCACGAATTGTTTATTGATGAGGACCGGTCTAATATGTTGAATGAGTATCACAATAAAGGTTCCAAAGCGATGCATACACGGACTGATGTGCCAATGACGAGAATCGTGAAGCCCGAGTTGGTCGTCGATAATTTAGACGCGTGCGTGATGTTATCTGTCACGTCACTCAAACAAAAGGAATTGTCCACGTGCCGCTCTCGTTTGTGGCCAACTTTATAATTTTGGGCCCTTGTATTCCTCAAAATTCCAATGCCTCTAGTCTCTGAACACTAGCGCGTATATGCACATGAAATTGTCAGCTCTACGAGGGAAGCCTACGAGGTTCCCGGACTGGAGAGTGCTAGAAAGCTCAAGGGATCATCGCCTTTTCTTTTCGCATCATCTGTGTCGTCTATATAAGGACCGGACGGCGGACGCGGCGTTAGATATTCGAGAGTAGCCACATTAACATCTCTAATTTCAAGCTAATGTTTAAATAGAGTCTAAGAAAGGTTCTCCAGTTGCCGGCTGAAGTTACTCTGAAGAACATTCACAATTGCACAAGAATGGAAGGTTCTAATTGCGCCGCAGAGATATCACGTCAACCAGTGAAGGTAGAGAAAGCTATTGTGAACTTACAGACAAAGCTCGTTAAACACGAACGGCGCGCTCAACCGGGAGAGCGTCTGCTTCGGTCCCATGAAACCAAGGCGGTCCTCGACGCGTAAGCGTTATACAGTTGTCCTTTTCAGTAGGAGCCACCTATCCAAGTCGTTAAAATCTAGTGAGCTGGAGGAGCGAGCATGAAGCAATTACCTCGCAGTTACGCTTGCTAGCGCCTAAAAGAGATGTTAATGGTTCCTCGGCAACAACAGATAGGGCGAAAGCTTACTGATGGGTGTGCTGGAAGCAAAGAGCGCGAGATAAACGAAGAAGAATAGGCGTAGGATGGCAGCCATTGTGTGGTGTGAAGATTCCACTGGTAGTTGTTAGTATTGAAAAAAGTGTAAGGCTGTTATATAGTACCACAGAGAGAGCCCTATGCCATAGATGTGAGCCATTGAGTCGATAAATGATAGCAAGCCGCGCCGCTGGTGTAGCTGCCAGTGCCACTGCGCAGCAAGTTTCAACATCTCGGCGATCCGCGGGGCGCGCTACACGAGATGAGACTCAACGTCGTCCGCAGCCAGGGCGCGTCACAGAACTTATCTGCTAGTTTTCAATAGAAACACCTCAGCGCTGAATAGACCTGTGAAGTTGAAGGTGGGAACAGAACGCCCACGTGGGAAGATCCTGGTTGCATCGAAACCACCATCATGTCTACCAAAGTACCGCCTAGCACCTCTGACGCTATATTCTCACTCTACGGATCTTCCCTAATCAACGCGCCCGTCGAAAAAGTATGGGAAATCCTCCTTGGTTTCGACGGATATAAATCATGGTACATTTATCCCTCTTCTTGGTGCTAAACGCGTTTAACGTGGCATGTCCAGGAACCCTTTCGTGCACGTCTCTACATCCACTTTCCGTCAAAAATCCCAATTTACTTTTCTTGTATTAGGCGTGATCAAAAGGTCACAGACCGAGCTGGCACTCCTACAGGGCACGAATTAGCTGAGGGGCAATACCTGTCCATGTCCGTCCATCTACCTCCGACTCTCAACGACGACAGCGTCCCGTTCTATCAAAAGTCATCCGCTTTCGTGTGCTGTACCTTTCTGGACCACGAGAACCACCGCGTCGCATGGTGTACAGCAGGCTCGGCACCCAACTGGCTATTGCATGCGGAACGATGGCAGATGCTCACGGTCGAGGCCGACGGACGCGTCAAGTACGAAAGCGTCGAGGTCTTCAAAGGGATATTGGCCTATCTCGTTAGGTTCTTCGTTGGCAAGAATCTGCGTTTGGGATTCGATGCGATGGCACAAGGGTTAAAGGCGAAAGCCGAGAGCGCTTAAACTAGGTATCATTATCCTCCGGTAGGAGAGTGGGTCTAATTGTCAACTTGTAACAGTGTATGTCGGAAGCATAATTCGTTTTGAGTACGAATTTGGCCTTCCATGATCTATGGCAGTGGCGATGTACGCTACCAGCCGAGTTGTTCGTAGGTCCAACCATATACTTGACCGTGGCTGTCAGCTGTGTTCGACACCCTCTGATTACGATCCAACGCGTCAATCATTCTAACATCTTCATCTTTCAAGTCTGGAACCTTGACTGGAAATCAGTTTCGTTTTCATTGCACGTATCATCGGTACTAACGAGAAGGTTTTCCCTCTGTCGTGTTTCGTTTATGCTTTTCGGAAGAACGACAGTTCCCCTCGCGGCATGCCATGCTAAGATGATCTGGGTAGGCGTAGCATCGTACCGTGTAGCAATCTGGGCAATTTCGGGATCACTTCGAACAACATTGCGGCCTGAACGAATATAGTCAGTCGACTCCAAGTTTTCCTGGCCGCGTCGACCGACCTCCTGGAGTGTACGCAGTGACCGTGATTCCCTTCTCCTTGCAATACGCCAAAAGCTCGTTCTGTGCCAGATATGGATGCATCCTCCACTTGGTTAGCAAGGACCGCTACGGCATTCCAGTTTGACTTACTCGACCTGATTTACAGCAGGTGTAACTTCCGCAGTCAACAAAAGCGCTTCTAGTCTGCAAAATAGTCGTCAGCTGAGACGCGAACTTGATACAACTCGGAAAGAAAGCGCTACGTCTTGATCGAAAAGTTGCTGACGCCGATCGCTCTGCAGGTCCCTTGGCGATAAGCAAGCTCTAGTTGTTTCCAGGAGTCGGAAAAGTTGAAGCGATTCGTTAGTTTGTATGTCCCGTCTGGGTTCTTTGGGAAATCAGAGCCATCTGAGTATGTTGAGTACTACTTATGTCTGCAGGCAATCAGCCTCAAGTTGAGTACCTTCTGAATCGGCGCATTGCGGCCAATGTAACAGGTACTTCATCGCTCTATTGGTCAACGGCCCCTTGATGTAGGAAAGACTGACGGACCAGATCAATGTAAGTAGTCTTTAAATTGTTCAAACTTTCCTCGATCGCGTCTTGAATGCAATGATGTTTCGTCCAACTAGGCTGCGTATCAGATTCGGCACCTAACAGATGAACAGACCGTACTTAAGCTTGGTTGTTATAAAAATTTCTTCCCGAGGAACGCCACTAGACGCTATGGCCTCCGCGACAGCCGTTTCAGTCCCTGTAACGCGTTAACCGGATGGAGGAATCTATGTTCAAAAAGTCGGACCATAGATGTTTGCCGTATCAATGTGTCGATATCCAGCCTGCCATTATTTGAATAAAAGTGTATTATTTAATAACTCGTAGTGTGTGTTTACCTTGAGTGCTGTAGCTAGCCATCGCGCCGTGTCTTTGCCTTCTGGTACTTTGGCAGGCGATGCTCCGATACCTGGCCCTTCAAGTCCATTACTGGATCGGTGTTAGAGGCGAGAAACGTACCGATGGCTGGAATATCAGCACCGGTGTTCAGTTTAAATGTGGTGGGCGACATCTCGTTGGATCTTAGGCTGTGGTCAATGACTAGCAGGATAGTGGCAAACAGGACACAACAGACGCGTCCAGATCACATGCACGACGACCCCTGTCTCCGACCATGATCAGCACTTGGTAAGACTACAAGCTACTTCAAGTTCTCTAATATTCTATCGATTAGAACCTCAGTGATATGAAGCACCCCTTCGCATCGCTCACTCCCGCCCAAGTGCGCTCGCAGCCCCGACAAACCACGTTCACCGACGCCCAACAGGCCCTGCAATCCGATGTCGACAGCATTGTCAACGACGTCCAGAGTCGCGCTCCAATGCATATTACCCTCCTCGAATTGCAGAAAATTATGGACTACAAGCTTGCTTTCGGTCAGAACCGTCCTGCTCTCCGCGCTCTCATTAAGAAAAACTCTGCCGCCCAAGTGAAGGAGGTGACTGAACGAGCGCTAGGAGGGTCACCTGCAGACGGCGCATGGGACGGCCTCAAATCCGCTCTAGATGTTCTCTGTGAGCTCAAGGGTGTTGGACCAGCTACAGCATCCCTCATCCTTAGTCTCATCTATCCCCGCAATATACCCTTCTTCTCTGACGAGGCCACGGTCGACGTGCTCGCGCTTGCTGGTGGCAGGAAAGCCATCAAGTACACGCACGCGACGTATAACGCGCTATATGTTGCTCTCGGAGACATGACGTCTACGATCAACCAAACCGCATCTTCAGAGGAGCCTTTAGGTCGCGGAGAGCTGGAGCGAGCGATATGGCACTCTGTCCGGATAAAGGATTCCACATCTCATGTTGTCAAATCTTCAAAGCGCAAGGCGGTCCCGGATGAACGAGAGAAACCTCCAAAGAGGAAACGTACGAAAAGGCATGTTGTCATTTATTAACGCTATCATGACCTGCTTATCCGAATCGGTTATAAGCTAACTCCTTCCGCTGCTCTCTTGTGGCACTTACCATCATCGTCAACCCGGCACGGACCTTTCCAGATCGGCGGACAGGGAATCATCCCTGTTATAGTCTATCAGTGGTATGGATTTCATGGAAGGGTGTTCTTTGCATTGAACTGAACTCTGTTAAGTAGGACTTGGTGTAATACATTGTATTTTGTATATGTCTTCTTGATTCGTCACCTGCAAGCCGACCGCCACTTCGTTTGTTATACGCGCCTACCCGCCATGATGCCTTGCTTCTTTCTCCAGAGCGCCCCTAGAATTGGCACTTTTAAGACCTGGTCACCACGGTTATCAGACGACTCACTTGAACCCTGAGCAATGAGCACTTGTGTGCGGTTTATCAAATCGTTTCACCGTTTCACGAGGTCTAGCATTGATATACAAGAATGGATTCGTCTCTTGGAATGGCAACTCGATTCTAGATGTCCTCGTTCCTTCCGAACCATGACCTTGGCAAGCATTCTTCGTCGTTTCGGTGTCTAAATTCGCTGATATCGCGGAAAACGGTTTAGCGTTGGACAGTTACAGACTGTTGGATAATATTGAGGACCAGCAGGATCAACGCGAGGTTAGTCTTCTGTTCTTCTCCAAGCGACTAGCATTCACTTGAGCAGGTCTCTAAAAGCGGATCAACACATTCATCTCCCTTCTTTCACAAAGGATTCATGCATGGCCTTCTCTCATCCGACATGCGATTGAAGTCGTCGGACGGTGTGATCTACCACGTTCATCGCCAGGTCCTGCTCGAGTCGTCCGACAACGGCTTTGGTGGTCTCTTCGCCATACCCACGAAAGACTTGGATCTCGTCGTAATGGAGGACTCCTCTGAAGCGCTCAACATCATCCTAGCCACCGCATATGGCATGGCGTACCGCATGTTCACCCAGTCGCTGTCCTCGATCATCTCAGCGATCGACTTGCTCCCTGCGTACGGTCTTCAAGTCAAGGCGTACATGCGCCCCGGATCCGGGCCAGCGGAGTATCTATGCACACAGGCCGCGTCGTCGCCGCTTCTCATATATGCCGTGGCATCGCGCCATGAACTCGAGGACATTGCGGTGTTTGCGTCGTCGTATCTTCTCAAGGTCGAGCTGACTGAGAAGGTCTTGACTGAGGAGATTGCAAGGCTCATCGCGCCAGAGTATCTCAAGCGTCTAGTGGATATGCATCGCACGCGCAAACTCCAGTTGTACGATATGTTGCTCGAGAGGCTGCCGCAGCATGCTATGGTCCTTGGGGGCTGTGGGTCTTCGGAGTATCTGGCGCTTTCGAAGGCGTGGACTCTCGCTACGGGAGCGCTTATTTGGCGTCATCCGGTCCCTAGTGAGCCAATTTCCCAGACCCGGTGATAGAGAAAAAGATTGACCCGGTAGTTGCAGGTCTAACGGAAGACGACATCCGCTCCGTGTTTACAGAGCTCTGTGAGGAGGTGAGGTGTGATGACTGTAAGAGGGTGGTACTTGAGAGGATTCACCACATCGTTGCCCAGTGGGACAACCTCAAGGTTCGAGTTGTCGGTTGCATCCGCATCGGGATGGTCTAACGGTTCTGCTTACAAGAAAACTATTTGAGGCGAGGTTTCCGTTTCGTGTGGGCGAATTCTACTTGTGTAGTGATGCTGCTGTATTACGACTACCACTATCGTAATTGCCTTTCCTTTTGAACATGTATAGAAGCGAAAAATGTTCTACGTCCTCAAAGCACTCTCATCGCTGTAGCGGGCACAGGTTCTCCAAGCATTGAAATAGCTACTCTACAATGATGACTATGTACAAGATACAATGGTAAATGATTCACAAATCGAAGGAGATAATGTACATCATAAATACACCTACATCCACATCAAAAAAGATCAGAGAAAGAGATCCAGCGGATCCGGCGCGTCTTCATCCTCGTCCTCAGGCATTGGCGCCATCACACGGATCATCACACTTTTGCGCGGACCCTACAATGGCATGGTCAGAAAAGATTATGGCAAAAGGAGCGGTGCGTTTAATACCTTCTTGGCGGCATTAGCAGGCTTCTTTGCCCTCTTCTTGGTCGCATTCTCCTTTTGTTTAGCAGAAGCCGCACGAGGGCTAATGCGCAATAAGCAAGCATGAAAACAATGTGAAGAAGGATAGATAAACAGCGTACCGCGCACTGGTGGTGGCCTTCTTGCTCTCCTCCTTCACAGAGAGCTTGCTACGCTTCACAGACACATCGACGTCCTCCAAAACATCTTTCGCTTTCCTCTTCTTGGACGAACTCGAACTCGTTGCGATCGCCTCTTTCCGCTTCTTTGTCGCCGACGCTGGCTCCTCCTCCTCCTCCTGTACCTCGTCCGCCGTCGGCTTCCGTCGTTTCTTCACAGGTGCAGGCTTCTCCTTAACTGGCGCCTTTGTCGTCGGCTTCCGGGTTTTCTTCACTGGCACTTTCTCCTCCTCTTCGACGTCCTTCTCCTTGACCGATGTCTTTGTCGTCGACTTTCGGGGTTTCTTCACTGGAACTTTCTTCTCCTCTTCGACGTCCTTCTCCACAACTGCCTTGACCTGCCTCGTACGCTTCTTCACGACAACATCCTCTGTTGATACCTCGACCGCTTTAGCAGCTTTGCGACCTTTCTTGGGCGGCGGCGGCGGCAAGTCCTCTGCCTCCTCCTCATCCTCCTCATCGACGACTTTGGTTGGCTTCTGACGCTTTTTGGGTGGTGCAACATCGTCCTCTGGTTTAGCACGCTTCCGTGACGGGGCTTTGGGTTTAGGTTTCGGTGAAGGCTTGGTTATCTCGTCGTCGGAATTATCAAGTGCGCGAATGGTTTGGATGGCATCTAAGCGAGAGGAGGGCCCAGATATTTTCGCTTTGCCCTTGGATGTAGTAGATGTTGTAGATAGTGCTGTGTATTGTTATGAGGTCAATCAAGCTGGAAAGTAAAAGGTCAACGTACGCTTGACATTGAGTTCATCAGAGGTCAATTGTTCTTGTTCCTCCTCTTCGTCGACTTCTGTTATAGGTGTCATGAACCTCTTGGGCTTTCGAGGTGGAGGTGTGGTTGGCGCTTCCTCTTCATCGTGGGCCGGTGGAGGGGCAGGTCGTCGTCGAACGGGTTTGGATGCTGCCATTGTCAGAGTAAGAATATAAGAGGCAATTGGGTAAACATACAATCAACGTTAGATGTGGACTTGTTTACCGCTTTTGGTTTGGGATCGGCTATTGTTTTCGGCTTGGGTTTTGCCTTGGTCAACTTGGATTTCGTTGAAGGTCCTATACAACACGTTCGGTCAGTGTTCGGAAAGGTGACGAACCACTGACCAGCGGCCGATTCCCCGACCACCTCTTCCGTCTTTTTCTTTGCCTTGGCCTGTGCCGCCGTCTTTGTTTTTGTTTTTGTAGAGGCCTTCCTCTTGGGGGGTTTCTTGAGGGGTGATAATGACAGACTCCGTGAGCGCGATCTTGCTCTCGCTGGCTTGCGCATTGCAAGTAGAATATCGGTAAGCTTGTTCTCGCCCGAAGGAACGAAGATGCTACAAAAAAGTAAAGTTAGTAATTCCATAAAAGGTCACTTGGGGAGCACGGTACCCTCCACGGTCGCGGAACCGCGACTGTTGTCGCCTCAAACGTTCCTCACGACTGGCGGCGACATCGAGCGGGGCTTTGGTTTTCGCTAAAGGTGTGTCCATTGTCGGCCTAACGCCTGTGCTCGCCGTAGTGAACGACGAGCAAACGATGGAGGAGGGTCGGGGACAAACAGACGCGCTGACAACGTGACCAGACACTTGTCCGTTACGTCATCATTCCACTTTACCATGTACGACGACCACGACGCGTACGACGATGATCTGGCTAAGTTGGTCTCAAAGATCAAGGCAAGATATACATGTTGACTAATTGGTAGGGCTATTGCGGCAAGCTTGGCTGACCAGTCGCGTTCTACAACCAAGCCCACTGTGTCAGACGATGTGCTTGTGATCAGCGACGATGACGAGCCACCAAAGAGACCGGCGACGAATACTAGTGCTGCCTCTACATCTACTGCTACCAATACCTTCTTGTCCGAAAGAGCCCAGATGGAAAAGGAACGACGCGAACGCGCACGAAAGTTTCTCGAGGCCAAAGGTCTGAAAGAGGACAATGTGGATACAACCCCAATAGACAAGGACAAGGAGCGACGAGAAAAAGCACGACAGTACCGAAAGTCTGTCAACTTGGATGACGACGACGCTGACAGCGACGGTGAAGTACGCGCTACTCGACCAGCACCGGTGGCGAGTACAAGTTCGTCGAGTACCCCTCCTGGTGAACAGCTCTTTTTCGACGGCGAATTACGTCCTACCCCAGTACAAGGCGGAGAGCCTCGTAAGGACCGCAAGGCCACATTCAGACTCACCGAGGCGCTAGGAAAGGTACAAAATTTCTTACTTGTTATTTATTGTACTTGATATTGATCATCTCCTAGAAATCTGACGTCTCCTTCGCGATACTTGCTACATACGCGCACGACATATCCTGGATCCACAGTTTCTTTGAGCCCTCTGTGCCGGTCATATTTATCACGCACGGCCAGAGCAACAAGGACACTGACATGCGCTACGTCCTACCGAATTGGATCAAGATAACACCGAAGCTAGGTCACATTGGTTGTTTTCATATGAAGTTTATGCTTGTACGTCGCGACAAAAGTCACAATATTCATACTGATCTTGTCAGATATTCTACAAAACGGGACGAATGCGTGTTGTGATAACAACTGCCAACCTCTGTAAAGAGGATTACCGCGACATTGAAAACGTAGGCCGTCTGTACAGTTGAAATGATTGTTGACACTGACGCGAACCAGCTTCTCTGGCTCCAAGATATACCTCCTCGCCCTACCGCACTAACCCATGATCCAAAGTATGTTGCGAAACTAGACGACTTTCCGAGCGTTATGCAGCGCACCCTTCATGCTTTGGGTGTGAAAGAAGCACTCGCCATCACGCTGAGGGACCACCCCAGATTGCCGATAAGTTGTATCGAGGATCTCCGATGTAGATGGGATTGGTCAAAGGTCAAGGTCCAACTAGTACCCTCAATCGCAGGCAAGCACGAAGGTTGGCCAGATGTCATGTTGTAAGTTTGTTGCATGCTTACGCTTTTTTTGGAATCGGCTCAAGGCGCCAAACGTGTGAACAGTGTTGGGCATGTCCGTTTAATGAAAGCGATCCGCAATATTGGGTTGATGAGGAAGCCCGGACAGATTACGCTCGAATGCCAGGTAGGTTTGTCGAACGTTCGTGGCATTTATTTTTTCACTCTTTCCTTTACAGGGTTCTTCTGTCGGCAAGTACACTACGGCGTGGTTAAACGAGTTCTATTACTCAGCCCTGGGGCAATCGGCTGGCGACTACTTGGACCAGACGAAGGCTACGCGTAACAAGCGACCGCTTATGGGCTTGATAAATATCATATTTCCCACCAAGGCCACTGTGGCGGCAAGTCGGATGGGCGATGCGGGCGGAGGGACGATATTCTGCCAAAGGGGCCACTTTGACACTTTCAAGAAGCTACAGGGAACGAATTTTCAGCTTCGGGACTCGAGGAGTAAGGCTGGGAACGTCCTTATGCACACCAAGGTGGGCTGCGAGGGTGTATCGCTGATCCTCGACTGATGGTGGTGCTTTGTAGATGATTTTGGGGGTGCTGCAGGACACACAGGACGTCGATGATGATTCTGACGTGGAGATCCTAGAAGCAGACGGCAAGAAGGAAGCGAAAGCGATCGCATGGGCGTATGTGGGGTCGCACAATTTTACACCAAGCGCATGGGGGAATATACAAGGAAGCGCGTTTAATCCCGCTATAACTGTGAGTGGCATCCCCACCTTCCACTCTTTTGTTTTTCGCACCCCGACTCTGATGATGTTGATGTGCGGTTTTATTAGATTAGTAACTACGAGATTGGAATCGTGTTCCCGATACGCTCAAAGGCGGAGTTGGAGAAGGTTACATTTTGGGAACGACCAGCGAGGAGGTATGGTGCGGATGATGAGCCGTGGATTATGCAGGAGAGTCCTGCGTATATTGGCGCTTTATAGCTTAGACTAGTGACTGCTATAGATCTACTTGTACTTACTACTGATGATGGGCAATACCTAGGGTTAGGGTTACACTTTCTTGCCTTTTGCCATGTCATCTCAGTCAACGAGCAAGAAGAGAAAACGCGCGCCGTCGCCTGAGCGAGTCGTATTTTCGACGGCGAGCACGTCGTATACACCTGGCACCAACGTTCCGGTTCTCTGTGCGTCCAAAGTTACAATCCAAATGAAGAAAAGCAGCATTGATATTGGACATAGTATCATTCCCCGCTGTCGAGGCTCCCCAGGACACTCCATTCAAATGCTACGCGCAGAAAAAGCGCAAGTCGGTCAAAGACAAGGGAAAAGAAACAGACGATGCTACTCCATCCTCATCTGGGATGATCGTCGTCGGCGAGACGGACGACATGGAGTTTTTCTCCAACGAAGGCGAGAACCAAGAGGCAGAACAATCCGGCTGCAGGTGCATTTCCACCTTTTTCTCTCATCGCTCTGCGCGTCTAACGAAACAGTTGAAAAGGTACATGCTCGCAGTCCACAATAAACGGGATTCCTCTGTAAAACTGCTGCCAACGGCGGTGCCTTTGCATATCCTCAAGCAAAAGGTCAAGGCGCTCAAATCGGTGCCCTCTGCGGCGGAGCCGTCCGCGCTGGCGTATTTCGAGGCGCGGAATGCGCTGGGCGAGTCGTTTGGGACGAAAAAGGCCAAGGCGAATATTCGTGCGCGGGAGCGCAATAAGGTGGATGTGAGCGCCATGCAGGGCGTTATGGATCATCTTATGGATGGCATCGAAAAGGGCGCGGAGGGTCTGCCGACTCAAGGTATTCTGCACTTCATATTTCCTGGTATAATGTTTGATGGCTAAAGGGTTTATTAGAGGAAGCCAAAGACGTGGCCGACGCGAGTCGTCTTATTCCGCCTTACAACGACACGACGAAAGATCCTGCGGATGTGTATGCGCTGCATGACATTGTGCCCGAGAGCGAATGGAAATCCATCGTGACAAGTCCGTTTGACCAGGCGAAGAGTCTCAAGGATAAACAGGCTCTCTTCCCTTCGCGCAATTCGTCTTGGGTCAATTGGCATCTCAAGAACTTGCAAGGCACGGCTGTAAAGGGAGTGAAGAAGAAAATGTAAGTGGTATCTATTTCTCTGATAAAGATCTTAATCTTGCTCCTCAGAAAACTGCTTTACTGTGTGTCGGCGATGCTCGCGTTCCGTCGAGCCATCAATCGACGCGAGGTTGATCGCGCCAAGGTTGAGGAACAGCTCAAGGGCGTCCCTAGCAATATCGTGGACGGGATGTTCAACAGGTTCACAGAGTTTTCTCGGGGATCAACCGAGTAAGTAGGATCGCCGTGGGCCGCCTTCCGTGTTAAATTTACCGATCTTTAGACATCGCACTACGCCGGCTATGGAAACCAAGCTTCTAGCCTACCTCTTCGCGCTCTGTCTCAGAGCTGATGGTTACGCGTCCGACCCTTCGTTGCTGTCCGCAGACCTGGGCATTCCCGTTACACGGTGCGTGTTTCTCGGTCTACTTTGTTCTCCGCGCTGATTAGTGCATTGCCCCTCCCAGCGTGAACCAGCAATTTAAAAGTTTAGGTAAAGTGCTCGTGTTGGTGCTGCGTGATACGCCACTGACTATTCTGCGTGGCAGGCTGTACGCTGAAGACGCTTACGGACAAGGAGAGGTCGAAATTGGGATATTCGAACGATTCCGCTGGGACCAAGATGGCTGTACTTACGGCACCGGTAAAGTTCCCCAAGCCTCCTATGAGGAAAGGAAGAAGGTAATGGGACATGCTCGTGTATGTATTGCAGCCACCGTTGTAATGTATCTGCACCTCGACCACTGGCGAATTACTCCTTCTACCCGCTTTGGTCCCACCCCTGCTCATCCATTACTAGAGAAACCAGTTCTCTCCGCCAAATCATGATTAAGTATAGAACTCGAGAAATACGTGTGTCGGGACGTCCATGCACTGGCATGGTGAATTAATGACGCTAGAGTAAGTATTTAATATATAAAGATAGGCCTTGGTTGTCGTTGTCAATCATTCATTTATTTCTTTTTCAGCTTAGAACAAAAGAGGTTAGCGCGTGTGGATGACCGGCGGCTGTGGATCCTTACGAGAAACGGATTGTTATTTGAGAAAAACGCGGCGTCTCAGCGAGAGCGCTATGTCTACAAACAGGGGGTGTCGACCGGTGAGCATTGGAGAGCAGGGTCGTGGAAACGCACGTACCGGCGACATATGAGAGGGCGCTGCTGAGGTATGAGAGGAGATTCTGGTTCGCGTGCGCGTGGGGGTCGTAGTGCATCGAGCACGTCGGGGGCTGCACGCAGAAGAGGAGGCAGGTCGCACACCACTGGCGGTGGAACGCGTCGTCCATGATGTGCATGGGGTGCGTGGGCGGGCGATCGTTCGGGCAGCCGCAGCGGATGAGGTAGTGGGAGCTCTCGTGCGTGCAGCAGTTGCATTCGCGGTCGCGACGCGTAGACGTGGGTGTGGGCGTGGTGGAAGACATTAGTGAGGATCCGGAGCGAGGAATGTATGTGAATGAGGGCCCGGTGTGCTGACCAGACGCGGTTTTTATAGTGTCCCCGATGATCGAGGCCTCTTTAAATTCCCTACTACGTCACGATCAGGCCAACGAGAACGGTGATATTGTAAAAATTCGCCGTGCTGGTTTTTTTCTTTTTCGGCCAACACCACATAACATATAACATATCAAAGCATCCATCATCGCGTAATTCCTGTTGACCGTTTCATATCAGCGACTCCATCATGAATCGTGGGCACGAATCTTCCAGCACAGTCCGCCTTCTTCATATCCGCGCTTTTTTTTAAACCGCGACTGTTTTGAAGTTGGCCGCTCTTTGAAATTGTTTAGATTTGTCGGGTTGGGAGTAACGACGACCACGACGGGGTAGCTCGCCGCTCGGGTCTCCTCCCCCCTCCCAAGACGGCGCTAAGAGGGCAAGACAGCGCCGAGGAGATTTCGTCACTTGCCGTCTTCTGCTCTTGTCATTGTCATGAAAAAGAAAGTTCAAGATGAGACGAGTGAGCGATAGAGATCGCATCGAGATGTTGGCCCAGTTCGGCGACTCCCATGTTGTCCGGGCGATGCCGCGTGGCAGTGACAGTGGTTCCCCTGACGCCAAACTTGGCATCCCACCTCGAGGCTCGAGACGCACCAATATGAGAGTCTCTTTGAAGCTTAGCTTTGGGTCCTCAACCTCCCCGTCTTATGTCAACTTGGACTAGCCTCGTTCTCCGCGCGTGTGTCGCTTCCAGGCTAGGACTGGAGGTCTCCGGAGCTCTGTCCCCATGGCTTTCAAAATTCAACGTCATTATTCAACGTTCTCACACGACCATACGAGGCTAGTCCCGATCACGCGCAACCAGCTGTGGGCGTCAATAGGTGCTCCAAAAGAGCAGGTGGCGCCCAATTCAAATTGGACCGTGCCACAGGGAAACGAGGACGCGCTGTTATCTTCGTTCCGGGTCGCTTTGCCCCAACAGCATCGGAGTGCGAAATTATACTGTTCCTCCCCGTCCTCCCCTCTCCCGTCCGACTTCCATTTGATCGTACCCATTACGAGATGCATTTCGCTTTTTGTACGTTTGTGTACCTATTCTTGGTATGTTTAATACGGAGAGCAACATTCCTTAGGCTTTCACCGCCGTAAGCTTAGGATCTCTGGCAATTCATCGCTCATCATCATCATCTATCACTCATCGGGCTGATCAGGACGTGATTCGACAGGCTGTCCGACCACGGCAGGCAAGCGTATTTTTTGCTCTCTATAGGATTACCACCAGTTGATGGTATGTAAGATCGTGAGTTCCCCGTCCCATTCACGTCACTGGCGGCGGTACTCCTCCTTTGACATTTGATACATTCCTTTCCTTTTTCTTCCCTCTGTACGACAT
Source organism: Hymenopellis raphanipes (assembly GCA_003314085.1). Lineage (NCBI taxonomy): Eukaryota > Fungi > Basidiomycota > Agaricomycetes > Agaricales > Physalacriaceae > Hymenopellis > Hymenopellis raphanipes. The sequence continues at coordinate 26,398 of QLPD01008023.1, read as the reverse complement.
TCCGCGGTAAGACGGGTTGCTGCATTGGAGAATGGAAACAGGCACTAGGAAGATATCCCCGAATCGACTGAACAAGGCCTGATCGCCGCGTTTACTTTTTTTATGAGAAAGGAAATGAACGCCGTCATCCTCGGCGCCATGAGATTGAACCATGTTGTACATGTGTCGACATCCCGCCGAATGGTTCGACTTGCTGTTGAAGAAGTCGAGTCAAAGGGACAGGGCAGACTTGGTGAAGAATGTTGATTGTTTTTCCTTGCAAGCCAATGGCGAAAACACAGAGTATCTATTCAATCGTGGACAGGCTCCGCTTCAAAGTCCTGCTCGATACATTTGATGAGAATGTGATTTCGTACGAGAAATATATATGGAGATAAGTACAAACACGACTCGAGTTCACCGTCGCTGACGAGTTGCCCGCCTCAGCTGGCGCGTAAAACGTTTAATGCCACACAGCACGAACGCGCCTTTGTCCCCAAAGAAACAGGCTGATTTAGGCACGCGCTCTAGATTATCTATTGTCTTGACAATGAGGGTAATTGTGTGGGCTTTTTGGACCATTCGATGTGCCGAAATGAAGGCGGGAAAAGGCGTGGAAAATCACACCCACGCGGGGCGGCGTGGTTCCACCAGACGTGGACGCGTCATAGTTTCATGCACCGACCAAGTAAGTTCCCGGGAGGCTTGGTGTTGGCAAATCGAGCTCACGGGACGCGGAGGCTGAGTTTTACACGAAACACGTCGCGACAGCAGGTGTCAGCATCTCGAAAAGGAAGGCCTCGACTCGTGAACTGGACGCCGAATCCGAATCTCCGAATTTGAAGCGCCACATCCTATGAGTTTTGGCGGATAACAGAACCGCGGATGAGGCAACGAACACCTCAGCGGTCTGGATGACGTGACGGCCTCATGTATCCATGCCGTGCCTCTTTCAAGTTCAGGAACCCGTTTTCTGTTGCTGTATGAAGTCCCAATTAGAGGTAACGGAGACAGCAAGATATTTACACCGACTTACCCTGTCCCAATACCATGCATCCAGCGCCGTATATCCATCTCGAGAATTTCCTGTATATGGAATCGTGCGAAGATATCCATGTCAGTCACGAACACAGCGTCTCCACACCATGCAGACTCCATGCCCCATAGGCGCCGGAACTCATTCGCCTCAACTGCGTTGATATACTGATACGCACTGTTCGGGCCAGTGCTGAATTTGACAGTGATAGGGAGGTCAAACGATGAGAAATTTGTGGTCGTTCCACTTGCTTTCCAGACCCAAGGTGAAACGTGTGGCGTCAAGAGGAACGTAATCCACAGTAGACAGCAGGCTGCGCCTATTAAATAAAACAAACTTAATCTTCGCGGCAGCAGACGTCGTTCAGCATCGAGCCATACGCCCGGATACCACTGGTCGGGTGGAATAACGTCGTCAAGGTTGGCGCAATTCAACGCGGAGCTCGTCGTGTGTTATTGTGCCGGTCCTCGATCGCCCGTCTCTGCAGCCGCACTCATTTCCTGGACGCGGCCTCGAAACCTTATAAAATGAGTATCCAGAATTTCCCAGTGCCACGCGTTGTGAAGAGCTTCAATTGTTTCACGGGAACAATGTTTCGCTTACTTTGCACTTCTTTGGCCCAGTCAGAATGTCATAAGAAAATTCAATTCTTCTGACCACCTAGAATTAGAGACAATTGGGCGTCTCGCCGCCACTCAGTGCACCCGACACTGCTCGAATACTTCTAGAACGTACTCTGCCATAAGACGGTGTGTCTCCTTCGATGGATGCCTAAGTTATCGATATGATTAAAAGATGTAAGGGATGATGCTCGAGAAGAAACGTACCCGCCGAACCACTGGAAATAATGGTCTGGATCCTGACACCATCCATACTCGTTACAGTCTTCCGAGCACGATGTACAAGCATCCGTGCTCACATATCCAAACGCTAAGTATCCCGGGAAGCCATCCAGCACTCCGTCCCATATATTCGAAAAGTCGACATAGGCAACGTTGAGTTGCTTGGGCCCGAGGTGAAAGTCCGCGAGTCCATCGTAGATGGTCTGCTTCCAAGCTTCTCCAGATGCGGTATGAGTACCTCGTCCATAGACGTCGAGAACAAGGAAGGAACGGCCATTAGTTGGGGGATTAGATAAGATTTCAATCTGGTCAAGGACGACGTGCGAGGCGTTTTGCATGTGGTCACCATCGACTATCGCGATATCCATCAATCGCAAGCTGAGATATACCGAGCGAAGACGCACTCATCGATGCTAGCCAGTCACTATAGACGACGGTCAGCGCCCCGCACAAACTTTTAGAATGAGTAACCAACTTTATTCCGAAAAATATGCTGTACAACGTCGTGTCTGGATCAAGCTGATGGTTCTGGCCCAAGAACGTCGCCACTTAACAAGAACCATCAGACCGAAGTTGATGATGTGCAGTTCAATAGAAGATGTACTCTGCCCTAGGAAATCCACCTGACGAGGATTGCTCGGCCAAAGAGCCAGGTCAGTACATGCGGCCCATTGCTTTACTGAGGTCAGATGGAAGGTCATACGCCAGCGAGAACGTCACGGAACTTACAGCATAGCTCAGAATATCAGCGCCAGTAGCGTTAGCCACGTCCTCAGCCCATACGGGGCCATTAGTCGACCGCAAGCCAGCAAAGGGGTTGGGGGGTATCACGACAGCTGGAAGAAGCGTTGTCCCATTATCGATCCCTCCGTCGCTGTACGAGTCCTAGACATGCTGGTGTAAGAAGAAAGTCTCAACATAACAATCAACATACCCCGAACGACACGATTGCCTTGAAGTTGGCGGGATTAACGCCTGCATTCAGGTCGGAGACGTTACCGTGCAGCGTACCGCACTTAGGAGAGACCGCGAGGTGGACAGGAGGCAAAATGCTTTGCCTCTGCGTCAGAGCACTGGTGATCCCAAGAAGAGACGTAAAGAACGTGAATGCTTTCTTCATGAAGAGGAGGACGAAGGCTACCAGGCCTCCATCCTCCTCATTCGCCAGTTTTATAGAAGTATCTAGGAACATCTCTGCCAAAGAAGCACGGTCATAGGGTATGCAAGAAGCAGGCAGTATGGTTAGCCGAGGCACAGGAAGATCGCGGTTTTTCACGCGGCGGGCTAGCGTTCGCGGAAGGCTGAAAGGACGAAGAGCTCCAGCTCTTCTTGGTATCTAATGTCCTGAGAGTTTTTGTCGCCTTATGCAGAACCACCGTGAGCGCGCAGACGTAGTTGACCGTTATCGTCAGAGTTGGAAATCAGGCACGTTCGGTGTTTGATCAAACACTATCACAATAAGGATAATGTTCAAGCTGTCATCGTAGATCGCGCAGTGAAGGATTTTTGACGTCTTCGTCTAATGAAAAAAAAAAAAAGCACCGCCAAGTTGATTTATGTACCACGGTGGGATCTCAATTCTCAAACTGAAATACGCGCTGCTACTAGTCGCACGCGATAGCATCAACAAGCTTCACAAATAAGGAATAGGTCGGAGTAGCTTCCGTCCATGAGATCATCCGCGGGACCAACTTTACGAAGCAAGGAGTCCTCACTATCCGGAGCATGATAAACAGGCAATGACCACGAGGACCGATACACGGAGCATTTGCATCCGGATGGTGACGTTAAGCGCGCTAGCTTTGTGGGAATATTTGGATAGGCGCCTCTTGATTCTTGGTCGTAGCTGCACACCATGCATAGGCCAGTGAGGCTGTTCCGATGTAATGGACCAAACATTCCTTACCCTCATACACTGTCACTACACCCCGTGTACTAACGGGCGGCTTCACGGTGAACGTAATGAAACTACTTTCGTTTGCGATGAATACTAGTGGCAATGGGCAGAGAAAGGCTTCGCCGGCATCTATACCGCGTAAAGAACATACATATAGTGCATGTTCTATCATGGCAGCACTTTGCTAGGGTATTGACGCCCCGACGACCATTCCGCCCAGATTCAATGTTGAGCTGGCGCGGAAACGCGGAGCATGATTCATATCCTTGACAGGGCGCGCGACAGAAAGACTCACCTAAAGAGGGGTTTCAAAAATCTCTGCGGAATGGCAGGAACAGAATTATTTGCTCACAAATTCAAACGCCAGTAGAGTATACTGTCCCCCACTCCGCGTATACCACTTAGGACATCACAGTCCGTCATTCGTTCGCTCAGAATGACACCAACAGGACGACACTCCGCCGTCCCGAATCCCGCCCACCAGGGTCGTTTGGCATCCGTTCGGTCCCCGAGTATGCCTGCTATCCAAACAGGTCACCATTTGAGGCCCGAAGTAGGTCTAGAATAGCGAAAAAGATGAAAAGCTCGCTCCGGACACGGTGACGACGTCTCCTGGCATCGACGCCGTCTATTGCCAGGGTAAGATCCAAAGGAAGTGCACAAACCTATGCTGCCCGAAATGCCGTTCGTGCAGATGGGGTAGCCTGAAAGAGGATGAAGGAAGCCCTCGGTAGTAGTGCTGCAATACTCATGGTACAACGTAAGCTTTGTTTCGTTCCCCTCACCAAAAGAAGTCGGCCATTCTAGGAGGAACCGACATCAGGAGAGTGAAAAATGAACGATTCGAAGGGCGGTGAGAGCATTCAAGTCCGCAAGATGCAGGTAACAGGAGTGCGCCGCTTCCAAAGCGAAGAAACTTGATAGTCGTGGTTAGAGAAACAGTTGCAAAACTCGATCGCGATTAGACGTACCTCGTAAACCAAAGCATTCTGAGAATGAGCGAGACAATGTGAAGGAGGAAATAAATGAGGCGTTGCTTGCGTTCAAACAAGTCAACGTCAACCTAAGATACAAGTTAAGTTAGGACAGCAAGTTCCGCATGAACACGCGTAGGGGAACACGAGCCAAAGGTAATAAACTTGAAAGATGGGTAGAGAATCTACAAGAGGTGAACTGAGAGCCTGAGGAGTGCGTAAACGATGAAAGCGCCGTTCAGGAGTGCCGTCGTCATATATTTCCGGCGTAGAATCCAATGAAAGGGCGCAAACACAATTGGGCGTATCGTGCTCCACCGAGCCAAAATCTGATCTGACATGTTTTGGGAGTTCCAGGGGTAATCAACGTGCGAAGGTAACATAGTATACGAGCCGGACTTGCTAGGCTAAATCAACGTTTTAAACCGGGAATCGTAAGCACAGATCGAAGGGGTATAACCTCTCTCTATTTCCGAACAGTAACGACAAGGTGAGCGAATTCAGGGGTGAACGACGGCGAGAAGAGTGGCGGCTGTAGCCTGGCCCGGTGAATAGACTACTTGGTACCCGTGGCGCTCATGGCGAATGTCACCATATTTAGAGTGGGTACATATACTAGAAACCGTAAGACAAGCCGCTGAAAGGAATAGATGCCGGACTCACAAGTGCGCACGGCGGTCTTCACACCGGATCGGAGTCGGCCCAAGGAAACGCTGGCGGACCCAAATACGTGAGAAGAAAGCAATGAAACCGAGGACTCCGGTTGACAGAAACGTGATGCGCGGCGAAAGAACGAAAGAGACCGAGAACTTTGAAGAAGATTGCAGAACGAACGCTCGTGAGGAGGGAATGGCGGAAGTACGTGAGCTAGTTTTTATGCGCAAAATATATGACGGTGAGCACTGTCTAGTGGCTCCGGAATTTCTTCAAAGGTTTGTCGAGGGCAAGTGGCGGCGTTTCAGAGAATATGAGTGTAGACATCTAGGAGAGATGATGTACATGTGCGGATGCACCATATATGGGCGAGACGAATTTGCTTCTGCTCAACCAATGACCTATCAAACGAAATTGAGATACTGTAACACGACGAATTTTCGTGCTAAGAATACTCACGAGAACATGTCATTTACTAATGGTCATCCGTATCAAGAGAGCGATACGCCGAGTTGGACAGCGAGGCGCTCATAGGATGTGAAGCATGTTTAGAACGAGTCATCGATTCCCGAAGACTATCCAGCTAAGTCCTTCTTTGATTTCGCGTAAATTGTCAGATAAAGTTGGCGGTGGCGGTCGAGAAGCAGCAGGACGCTCGTAGTCATATCGCTCTGGCCAAGGAATTGAATATCTATGGTCAATTCATATGAAGAAAGCGCACAGACTGACGAGAGTTCTGTTTCTGTTTGAGCGCTCGTTCCATCTCTTCGAAGACGCTGAGCGTAATATTTGGCTTCCTCTCCACTGGACCCGATTTCTCCTGGATACTTGACGGCCACTCGGATTGCGGCACGCCCATAGCAGTAAGTTGCATCATCACTTCCGCAATCTTCTCCTTATATACATCGAGCGACTCTTCGTAGAGGTCGTAGACGCAAACGGCGCACCCTGACATGCAACACTCTATTTTCAGATAAGTATAGTTTACCTATTTAGATGCTTTTGAAATGTACATACCATCGGACTCTGGAGGTCGTGGCTTGTCGGGGATCACTAAACCTCTGAAGATGTTCAACGGTTTGTTGGGCGGCGTCAAACGAGGCAGCCGTGATGCGTTATCTGGCTCCTTGGACTCCAATTGCTCTATTCCACTTTTGAGGGCTTGTTTCTCTCGGAGACATTTTTCCAGGCGAATGTAGCGGTCAGAAAGGTTCTGGCCGCGACCAACAGCCCTTATGCGCGTAGAGTAGGTCCTTCTGATGGGCACTGGCTGCCGTAGTGCTCTAGCCAACGCTAAGGACATGAAAGCATGAAGAAAGAGGTGCTGGCAATAATGACAAAGTAGTAGCCGTGGGAATTCACTTCCTATTCCTGTACGTCGGATGTCGGACCGAATGCTTCGAGCGATTTGTCCTCCTCGTTGCTTACTTTCATAGGTTGCTCACAGGTTTTGGTGTTGCTAATGTCGGGACGCGCAGGACATAGTATCCCGCCTTTTCAAGCGCGTTAAACGCGTCCTGTGCATACTATTGACCCCTGGTCTAGATATATTCTACGGCGTTCGAAACCTTTCTATTGGCTTCTCAGACCTCAGGAGCTCTTTACCTCTTACCCTCATGATGAACATCTCCACTTTCAGCATCAAATCCGGGTCCAACCAAGTCACTGCTGCACTGGCGGATCTCTACACCCATTTCGCCTTGGTTCTGCCATATGAGGTGCCAGACGACAGCTCTAACCCGCTCGAAACCTCTCCAATCATCGCGTGCCTTACGACCTTCTCTCACGACAATCCTTTCCCCCAACCCAGTCCTGACGGCAAAATGCGCTTCTGCATGAAGACATACTCCGAGAACGAAGGTCTTCTCGGCCAGTTGACTCAACTTGGGGTGCTTCGGAAGGTGCCAGGCCTTGCGGAGCTGCAGAACGGACCTATCGTCGAAGTGTTGCTGAATGAGAGGAAGGTCAGCCACGGCTGTCTGAAGTGCACTAGACCGGGGATGTCGGACGCGGTATTCGAGTACCCAGATGAGCCGCGCTTGCAATGTTGCAGCAAATGCAAAAAGGTCTATTATTGTAATGCGCAGGTAGCCTGATCCTTTAGCAATTCAAACTGGTGAAGCTGATTCTTTTTGCATCTAGTGTCAGCAAGATGACTGGAAGAAACACAAGAAGGATTGTGACTTGTGGCATACCAATCGCCCCGAGGCGATGAGGATTATGGAGAATACTCATCGTGCGGAAATGTCTGCTTTCCTTGGTCTGTCGTAAACACGTTATGGATCTATATTCAAGCTGGGTGCTCACAATTGAAGGACAATCATCAACAGTTTTAGTTCTTGCTCCGAGCACGCTGATTGAGCGAACCGTGACGGTTACGCATTTCTGTGTCATTTCATTCTTCGCTCTAGCCCCCACGATGACTGTCCGCAGGGCAGAAATGGTTTGGCTTGTTGGAGAAGGTATCCCAAACACCGCCAAAGCTATGAAATGTCCAAGCCACCTTGCGAGCCCGGGAAGACATCAGCATTTCACTGTCCTAACTTCTACTTGTGGTTTCTGTAGCTGCTAACTGTGCACACAGGACAGTTTACTCAGCTGATTGTTCTAGCTCGCCGTGTTGAATTGAATGATTCCAACACATCATCATATCTTCGTAAAGACAATAAGCGACGCGGCTTCTTGATTGAGCCTTGTAAGGACAGGCATGCCTAGGTCTCATCTCGAGAGCAGACACTGGGAACACATCGATAATAGCAGCAGCCTGTGGCGTTTCGGGAGTGACTGAAAAGTAAATCACAGAAATGCGACCGAGAATGACACTAGGGCACGAAGTATTAGACAATTGCTACGCGGTATACAGTTGTAAATGATACGCACGCAAGAGCTAGGTGATCAAAAGGCAACCCAAGAGTCAACGTAGCACTCCTCCTGTGATCCAGATACAGCATACTGGCACTTGTACCATCGCGAATCAGGTCGATATTCTTGGTACTTGAGTCAGAGGGCTTTAGCCTGCAACGTGTACTCCTGATCATGCCTCGTGTACTCAGACGTATCTTTCGAGGGCTTCTTGTCGTTTACGCTATCCTACAAGCGTGCTTAACGCGTCAGAAACGCGTCTATTGCAACAGGCGGACGGCAAGAGCGTGTCAGTGACGGGTTGCTTAAGTAACGTAACGGTGAGACCCTCTTGCACTCATACCGCAGGTGCACTTCGTAGATTTGTTCTTCCAGTCGTCTTTGAGACTTCCGCTTCTATCATGGTGCGCGTCCAATTGTTGTTCCTTTTCTATAACGAGCTCAAAAGACTTAGCCTGACCTCCCCCTGGAAATCAAAACTCTGATAATCCGTGAATTATTTCCATACTCCATATTCGCTTATCGCAGCGCCGGGGACGCAAAAGCGGAAGACTTTCGTGACCTCTGTACAGTCTCCTTGGTTTGGCCTGACACGATTTCTATCATTCGAAAGATCGTGTTCAAAAAGATTTCTCTTCGCTCCCCCGATCATCAAATAGACGCGTCCCTCCGTAACCTTTGCCAGGCCCTAGAAAATGATCCCAGTCTTTCTACATTTGTCACGATACTTGAATTCTTTGATCGGAATCCCCACAGCTTGTTGACTCAAAATCCTCCTTTCATTCCCACTGCCAGTCGTCCACTCTTCCAATCATTCTTATCCTTCCTTCCCAAAATGCACAACCTTGAATATCTTCTACTTGATGGCATGAATTTCCATGAGAACACTTTCATCCATGACCTACGCGTCCTGAAGGAATCCTCGGTGGAGCACCTCATCCTCTGCAACAGCAGATTCTCCATCTCAGCATTTAATGCATTCCTCAGTCACTGGGCGGATATATATCTTACGGAGGTCTGCATTGACGGCATATCCCTCATTCCGCATACCGCTTACACGTCGCTTGCCTTCGAAGAAGATACGTGGGACTGGGACGAGGAGGATACCTGGACGGAATGGGAGGTCGACAAGCCCCGCACTGCATCCTTCCTCTTTGTTACAGTTCTCGAGCTGAGACTCTCCAAGTCCCATGGACGTGGCATGCTGATGTTGATGGACTTGCTTGCAAGTTACGAGTGGTCGCCGTTTGAATATGTAAAGACTTTGATGCTATTCGCGGACGATTCAGGAGCGATGACCGCCACGACTGTGATCCGAATCAACAATCTGATACGCAGATACGACTTGTCTTTTGTGGGTTTGAATTTCTTCATAAATTGTATGTGGTGTGCTTGATTTACCATTTCCCCTGTCTCCTCACATATCTTCTTCACCAGTTAAAGATGCAATTGGTACACCGCTCTATCTTGCCGGGCTCGAAAGCGGGAACATCCATCTTAGCCTTCGTAAATGCTTCGCTCTTGTCACATGGGACCAGGACCTATTCGACTGGTACATCGAAAGCTTGACCGCCGTTCCGCCTGATTCAAAACTCCGAGAGTTCAGCTTGAACCTTGATGTCCTTGTCCCCCTGAAAGCCGCGGACTTGGGATCTCAAGGTGTTTGGGGGATTCTGGATACAGTCTTAGCTGGTGAAAACCTACAACTGGAGACCCTCACCATTGATGTTTATCTCAAGCCTTCGCCGCATGGCACCAAGCCACTCGAACTGGCGCAGTTACAGACGTGGTTGATGGAGGTTTGTTTTCCAGCGGTTACCAAGAAATACTTCAGATGCGAAAAGGAGGAAATGGAAGGAAGGGAGGTAAGCGCACTGAGGCTGTGGATCGGGAATGAGCAGGTCGACCCAAAGAAACCTTAATTAGGAATACAGTTTTGTAGAGCATATGAAACCTGCTGTTATTGCGCTCCCTCACTATGAAAGTTTTGAGTGCATTGTCGTTTACAACTTCTCCGCCATCTTCGAAAACGCGGTGACCATGTCCGGCCAAGCGGCCTAGACTACTGTCTGCAATCCTTTTTCGCTGATTCCTCACTGCTACCGTCGTAGCATGGCTGGCAATATCGGTGCCTGCAGTGAGTAGTAGTAGGACCATTGCGTCCGTCCGAAGAGGGCGCAGTGCCTCCAGCACAATCGACGCATCTGGCGCGGCAACTGCCCTTCTGCGTTGACAGGCGCCTCCCCTATCCACATCACAGCCGTGCCCTTGCGTATCACCGAATCCCAAGCGCACGCTCCGCCGAGCGCGAGCTCCTCGTCGTCGATGAATTTGGGCACGTAATGTCAGCCTGATGCCAGTGAAAACTGCCAGCGCGTCATCCTGGATGGTAGCGAACAGAATACAAAACGTGTTCATTATAACGGCTACACTGGAAGATGTCGCTGTTCGATAGATCGTTCTCAAGAGCGGAACTCGCGTTCGTCAGAAACATCCTATGGGCACAATTGAGATCGTGAAAAGAGGCTGAGTAAATCATATCGACCGACCCAGAGCGTTCACTCAGCCAGTTCACGACGATGTCTTCTGGAGGCGGAACCTCCGCGACAACAGTCAGGAGGGAAAGCTGTGCCCAGTATAAAGTCTCATTGCTGTTCGGTTGGGCGACAATATGTAGTCCTCCCGAGCTTCGCATCATCGATATACTACGTCGAAACCAGTACTTAGCGCGATACACACAGAAGAAATGAGTCACGAACCTGGCGCAATTTGACGGCACTGACGGGGTCCTCGGGCTGCGATAGCTGGTCCAAATCAAGCGCTTGAATAACTTGTAGGGCGGTGTTGACTCGGGGTCCTTCTGTCAAGCGTCGGAGAAGGGCGCGCAACGATACACGAAGCTGAACTTGTCGCGAAGCTTAGCAACTAGGTCGTCCACATGATCAGAGAAATGATTTGACGCGAGGATGTTGCCTGTGAGGCGTCAGTTTATGTTCTCCAGTACAATTTTATATACTGACCTGCAATCCGCGTCGCCATCTTCTCCTGCACATCGTTAATGTTGTCAGCTTTTGACGCTGACCAAATCTTTGCACATCCATTCAACAACTCGTACGATGCCGGACCAGTCCCAACGCTGTGTTGCTGGGCTTCAAATAGTTAGTAAACACCTCTTTCATCACCCCCGGTGCCTTTGGACAAAACTGAATCATCAAGAAAGTTAGATGAGCTTTCAAGACCGTCCGCTTGGGCTTAGAGTTGGACAAGAGTGTTGCTAACTCGGTGATGTACTTGGCGGAGTCCGTTAGTAGAATTGACACGACCACGGCTGGTTTCGCAAAGAGTACCTCAAGGACAGAGGTCCTGAGTTCTAGCGATAAGCGCAGAACGAACAGATTTCTACAAGTATATTCAATACTTGTCATACTGCAAACAACAAAACAGACCTCGTCTGCCGGAGACAAAGTTTTCTCTTGAAGCACCCTAACAAGCTTTTTTGTGGCGATGACGCGAACTTTGGCGTCGGCACTCGCAGCCATCACCATATCCGCATTATCCTTGTTGGAGTCCTCGCTGTACGAGCGATTCTAAAGAAGAAGTCGGAGTGACTAACAACGAGGGCAATGCGGGGCACACTTTGAGCGGTTTTTTTGATATGGAGTGATTGGCCTACGAGGATGAGAAAAGTGAAAACGGGTCTTGCAGATAACTTCCTTGAGATCAAGAAGGGTGACTATCTTGGCGAAATGAGGACATTCGTGGTAAGGTAAGAACAAGGATAATATAGATTCGACATTAAATTCCTTTATTCTGGAGACCAATTAGCACTTTGATTGAATGGAGTACAACGACCGTACCTAAATCGTCAAACAGGCCACTCCAAAACTTTCCCGATGGGCGCCTCCATCAAGTATGGACTCAGGCGAGCTAGGAAGGACGCGATCCAAATCTTGGATGCCTGGTAGCAGCAATAACGTCCTATCGGTCTCCTTGGACGCGTCAGAGAGCAGCGCCGCCTCAAATTCACCAACTTATGGATCGACGGAAGCCAGGTGCAGGAGACCATTGCTGCCTAAAGCGTGGATGGATTCCAAATCATGGAGGTTGGCGTCCCGGCCAGTAAATAGATATGATTCGCTGGGCTTGCGACGAGAATGATCTGTTAAGTGATGCTCCGCGCTAGTTGCGCGACGAGACTAGACATGGTCCGTTGAGGAAAGGAAAAGGATGGAAAGCCTTTCCTTTTCGGAGGTGTGACTGACAGGCACCACCACGTGTCGCGACGCGTCAGTCCGCTGACTTGAGCTTAGACCCAGACCATCGAGGCCCCAGAAGACTTGGTAAAGTAAAGCTAAAACTGACAGACTACAGTCGAGCTGGCACATTTTATCGTGCGAGTTGTTCATTGCTTTCTCATTTGCCGCTGATCTCAGTTCCTAAGTGACTATCAGCCATTCTTTCCACACTCCCACTCATCGCGGACGTGTTGCCACCCCGCAGCAATAGGCAGATTGTCAATCCCTGTCTTTCTTGGCATCACCCCACGAGTCTCTCCTCGACATATCCATCCAGTAATAATCAAAACATATGGACTCCGATTTCCGAGACACGTTCGTGCGTACCGATACCCGCCACGCGATCCCGCTCGTCGCGTACAGCCCGCAACTTTCGGAGTATCCTGAAAAAGCGCGGGCAGGTGCTACCCTCACCGAAACTGGGCTGATCACTGTATTCCCTCCGCAATGATGATAGAATTGCACCATTCCACTACATTCTTCACCATACTCAGGGCGCAAAAGCCGCCTAATCCAGGATCATTCGATAGATAACGGTGCCTAAAACGGGTAAGACGTCTTAAAAGTCAGAAGGAACGTGCTGGCCAAACGTTGGCCACCCGGTTAGTACACTTGTGGTTCAGAGGCCGATCTGTCTTAAATATGGGCTACCTTAAATGTCCCTGTTGGCTGCTGGATGCCCCCAGTCGGCGATCCCGAGTCGCTTTAACTTCCCGGGATTGTTCACGATAATCTTCACGTTCAGCGACAACGAACGATAAGCGAAGATGCACGTCGAGAATCCGGAACATTGGTGCGTGGTCTTCCAAAGTTGCTTTACGTCTCAACTAACAGCCATTTGTATAGGTGGCGTACGTGATTTCTTTGCACTACTACTGACCAATTAATCTAACGTCCTGCATACAGTCGCTGTTGGGGTTATAAATTGCTGGTACGTGTTAATGTTGAATAGTCTCTGGGAAACCAATAACAACATGTCAAGTTTATTGTGGAAGGTCGCGCTCTCCAAAATCCCTCACCAAGAAGCCAGTTATTGGCTCATCTGCCTTCTCGCGCTATCAGGCGTCTTAAATCTCGGCATGGCGTTCCTTCAATATCACAACCACACTTTTGTCGCCAAATTCAGCACCGCCATACTCTTCCTAGCCGGAACGGCCGCCTTCGTCGCAGCCTCCAGGGTTCACCAAGCCCTCCAGTTAAAACGCGTTCTCGAGCTGTGGGAAGACGGACAACTATCGCCTTCAATGACTGCGGAAAAGCCATTCATAACAATGAAACGAGGCTCTTCCGCGGCGGATGTCAACTCTGAGATGATTATCCTGGCGACAGCCTGACCCATGGGCCCTCATTGATTGTAATTTTACACACGCCACAGACTGACAGTGCGTCTCGCTTCCTTGCTGCGGTTTCTCTTTTCTGACAAGTGAATGGCACAGGTTTCTAATTCTAGCCTTGTGGGGCCTTCGCGAAGGTTGCTTTTTGACGTGCAGATAGAGCGTGCGTTTTGCGTGTTCTATTATAGAGCTGTCTTCTGTCACGCTAGCGTCCTTTCCTACACATCCACGTCTTTATGATTGTACGTGTATTACCAGCAACGAACTTCGAATGCTATCTGCATATTCGATTTTGATTAAGATTTGATGGCGAGGTCTAAAAATAAATGGGGGTACTGGCCCTTCGGTGGTTGGGGGGTTACAAGGAGCGCTGACGGTGACAAGATGCCGTCTTTTTTTGGCTTTGTCCAGGAATACTTCTCTCTTGATCGGATATAAACAGCATGAGTTGGGCGAATGGCAACTTGCTAGCGGAAGCTTGACTCTCTACTTCCACTCGCCATTTCTTCGTCGATGCGCCTTGCCCGTTGGGCTCTCCATCCAATTGCAATATGATCGTGCATATAGAGAATCCTGAGTATTGGTGTGTTTCCTCGTTTCTGTGATCGACGTAGTGCGCGTGCTGATGTTTTGTCTTTTGTAGCTGGCGTACGTGAAAACTTTCTGAAGCAATATTGACATCCATCCTCACTTGACGTCCATACAGTCGTTGTCGGAATCATCAACGCCAGGTTCGCTTCTATCTCAGTACGTTCAATGTGTGTACCTCACGCCGTCTAGCCTGTTATGGATGGTCGCCCTCTGGAGAATTCCCCACTATGAAGCAAACTACTGGCTCGCCAGCATCCTCGGCGTAGCCGGCGTTCTGAATCTCGCGACGTCTCTCCTACGGCATCACGACGACACGTTCCTGTCCTCTGCAAGCACATGCGTACTTTTCCTCGCTGGCACGGCTGCATTCGTCGCGGCGATACGTGTGCATCACGCTATACAAATGCAGGCTGCTATTGCGCGATGGGAAGAGTCGACGCGGGGGCAGAAAACAGCGCTCGTGCCAGATTCGCCGGTCCAGGAGGTGAAGGAGACATTCATTTTTCGAGAGCACATTGTCTCGTTAAAAGTATAGGGTGGTCCTGGTGAGCACAGACACCCCATCTTTCTGTTGCGTGATGATGATGGACTATATTTACTGATACAGCGGATATCAATGTCGTGAGGCTGTGGCCCATGATTCCATCTGTCACTCCACCGTTCACACCCTCATTTGCCCACATACGCATCCTCCTCCTCCTTCGTTTTCCTTTGGCCTGCAATCTGGGACGCTGTCGTCGTTGTACCTGTATTATGATATTAACGTTTCGCGGAAGTCAAACGCGCCTGGACTCATGTCATTCGTACACTTGAAATTACTTGTGATCTTGTGCAAGGTCCTGTTCGGAATTGAAATTGAGGGCTCCTAATGAGTCCTAATGGCGACTATTATTATTACTTCCAGGAGGTGAGTGCTCTGCTCGAATGTTTGGAGAGTTGTGCCAATATTATCCCAGAACACAGAAGCGTCTATTTTAGTATCTGCATACTGATCAACAACGTAAGACGCGCTCATGACGGGATGTCCTCACTCGTGTTCCTTGAGATTATACCGACGCAGACACCCGAGGCTCTAGGGGGATTATCTGCCCGCAAATCATCATGAGCGCGTCTGAGGGGCTGTCTCTGACAAGTCCGGATCACACGCACGTTATAGGAGCGCAACTGGAGCGACTCATATATGCGCCCCTGGCGCCCGACCGACCATCCGATACCCCATCTTGCTCCCAACCCAATACCAAACTGAAAACTAAAGATGAACTGCAGCACCTCTGAATGCGGGTGAGTTCATTCCATTGCTCGAGTCGCGTTAATGATGATCGAATTCCCTGCATAGATGGCGTACGTGATGTTTGTTGAATGGTTATCGGGAAGGAGTTACTCACAGATATCTCTGCAGTGATATTGGGCGCGCTTAACGCTGGGTACGTGTCCTGGTCTACGTTTCTGATTGGGCGAGAGCGAACGTTCATCATCGTCATCATCCAGTCTTTCCTGGCGAGTCGCGCTGTCAGAGATCTCGGAGAAGGAGAAGAATAACTGGATGGTGTCCGCGTTTGTGGTGACGGCGTTTCTAAACTTTGGGACGGGGTATCTGCGGCTGCGACACCTCGCGCCCGGTGATTATCTGACGATGGCGAGTATCGCGACGCTCGTCCTGGCGGGCACGGCGTCGGTGGTTACGACGTTTAGGTTGCGCGAGAGATTAGGGAGGCCGTATGCTGCGTGCGAGTGTGTGAGGCGTATGGAGGAGGGCCTACAGAAGGTACCAGAGGCGGCGACGAGATACCCAGAAGCGGCCCACGATGAGAAAGCATGAGCAAAGGCGATATTGGTTGTATTCATAGCGACGAAGAGGGTGAGTCCAGAGGGCCTTTTGATAGTACCAGAAGCTGATGCCACCGCCGCGTGTTATAGGCCGGGACGTCGTCCAGAACTTATTCCGTGTAGTTGGCCGATGTATGATATCCCTGCCAAGTGGGTCAACAGTGTAGATTTAATTATACTTGTATGTATGAATGGTTATGTGGGACGAGTACGAATACGAGTTGTTCGGATATCTGATGGTGCCGTCGTGAACGTCGGTCTTGGTGTATTGGGTGCCGCGTAAACGAAAGAGCGCACATGTGTTGTTAGTTCGCAGGCCACTGATTGGTGGATGCGATCTAGAACGAAATGATCCACCACCGAGCTAGTCCTCGCGTAGACAAAGGTATAGACCAGGACCTCCTGGATCATCTGGATGGACTGTAGGATGCCAAGCAACACCCGACATGGTCCGGAAGGATGGCCGTACAATTGAAGCACCTCCTGTAAGTCGGATTAGCTGTCGATAGAGCTTGAACCGACAAGAATGTATTGTAGCATGAATAGACAGCTATCTAGGTCTATGTAGGCAACGTATTCGAGAACTAGGACGAGCCGAGAACACGCCTTCCATTCCACCAGTTACAGTAGACCTTCGAACTTGGTTATAGGTGCCATCGATGACGTAAATTAAATCGATCTCCGATTATCAATGGCGCATACTATAAAAGGACCTTCCTCGCAACATCCTCCTCAACCACCACCACCACCTCGAAAAAAAATCCTCGTCCTCATCGTTCATCATGGTGAGCACGATTGTCTGCTCGTCGTTCAGCTTGTTGTTCTAATGCTTTTAACAGGTCAAAGTCGGAATTAACGGGTACGCTGCCATTCTTTGGGGATCAGGGATCCAAAGTCGTGTCTGACCTAGTTTTTTTTCCTTTACAGTTTCGGTGAGTTTTCTACGCGTTGTCTGCTGCGAGATGGCCTGCTGAGCACGGAAAACAGGTCGTATCGGCCGTATCGTCCTCCGTAATGCTCTGCTCTCTGAGGGCATCGATGTCGTCGCCGTGAACGAGTACGTGTTCCTGTTTTTCCTCTCTTTCTATCACTAAGCCCGCGCTCTTATTCAGCCCTTTCATCGACCTTGACTACATGGTGAGTCACTCCTAGCGGCTAGCATCGGCCGACGTCTTACACATCCGGCAGGTGTACATGTTCAAGTACGACTCCGTCCACGGCCGTTACAAGGGTGACGTCCACACCAAGAACGGAAAGCTCTACATCGACGGCAAGGAACTCGCCGTCTACGGTGAGCGAGACCCTTCCGCCATTCCTTGGGGATCTGTTGGTGCCGAGTACATCGTCGAGTCGACTGTAAGCCCGGTTTCGGTATCCGTACATTGCCCGTTGCTGATAGTCCTTGCAGGGTGTCTTCACCACCATTGACAAGTATGCTCCATCTATCAGTGCTTTAAATGGATGCTGATGGTTGCCGATAGGGCCTCTGCTCACTTGAAGGGCGGCGCCAAGAAGGTCATCATCTCCGCACCCTCTGCTGATGCACCCATGTTCGTATGCGGCGTTAACCTCGACGCGTATGATCCCAAATACACCGTCGTATGTATCGCCATGGCTATATGACATCATCCAGCTCTTAATCTTATCTTTCCAGATTTCTAACGCGTCTTGCACGACCAACTGCCTTGCTCCCTTGGCCAAGGTCATCCACGACAAGTTCGGTATCGTTGAGGGCCTGATGAGCACCATCCACGCCACCACTGCCACCCAAAAGACCGTTGACGGTCCCTCCAACAAGGACTGGCGTGGAGGACGTTCCGTTAACAACAACATTATCCCTTCCTCCACTGGTGCCGCCAAGGCCGTCGGCAAGGTTATTCCTTCCCTCAACGGCAAGCTTACGTTCGTCATCCATTTCTATCGCGTCCGATCTATCTTTCTTACAACTTTTCTAGTGGTCTCTCCTTCCGTGTCCCTACTCTCGATGTTTCCGTCGTTGATCTCGTCTGCCGCACCGAAAAGTCTGCGTCGTATGACGACATCAAGGCTGCCATCAAGGAGGCCTCCGAGGGTCCTCTCAAGGGTATCCTTGGCTACACCGAGGACAGCGTTGTCTCCACCGACTTCATCAGTGATGCGCGCTCCTCCATCTTCGACGCGCACGCCGGAATTCAGCTTAACAAGAACTTTGTCAAGCTGATCTCCTGGTACGACAACGAGTGGGGTTATTCTCGCCGTGTTTGCGACCTCCTCCTCTACGCCGCTGAGCAGGACAAGAAGGCCCAGGTTTAAGTTAAGACTTTGGGACGTTATGACAAGATTACATATATAGACTTCGGACGATTTGAGCAGATAAGAAATTCCTTGTTGTAGTATCGAAAATGCTTGTACTCTAATATCAACTGATTTTTTTACTACGTTGTTTGAAGGGCAGTGCGTGGATGACATGAATCAATTGGGATATAGGGCGCGATCTTCAGTGTTGTGGATGAAAAGCTACAGTGAGCCCACTCGGATTTCAATGTGGTGCAGTCAATGACATGTTTGGATTATCGTTCTGCGGGATCCGAAGTTGGCTGGCTCAATACAATGGCTCTCTCAGTGGGCTTGGGGGTAAAGAAAGCGCCTGTGACCGCTACGGTAACGTCACGAAGGCTCCTTGCTCTTTAGCCACCCACTCCAAAAACCTATCAAGACAACGCGGGTCTTGCTTTCATCTATGTCTTCCTAACGTTTTGCTTTGCTGCCTGTCTCGATGGCCCGCTGAGTGACGACATGGACTTGGACGATCGTACTGAGAATGTGGCCCCTCTTCCTGGCCTATAAAACTTGCTGAATAGCTCCTCTAACTTGCATTGCTGCTTTACCAAGTATCATCACATCCACTCTTCACATCATTATGATCTCAACCACCAACAACCTTATTGTCACTGGCCTCACCCTCCAGGGAAGAAGGGAGACTGGCAGCTCTTCGAGTTTGTGCACCATCGATGAGCCGGTTCATAACCCAGAATACGTCTTGCAGCAACGTCAGTTGACGCTCGACATTCTCGAAGGCAGACGGCCACATGCTGCTATGACATTCACTCAGCATTTTATCGAATGTCGTGAGGAGGAGGTGACGCGGGACGAGCAGACTGACTCTCGGAACTGGAAGGAGACTCTGGAAATCCTCGAGGGGAGGCGTCCACCACCTATGGCTCGGTGCACGTTTTCTGAGTTCAAGGCGTGGCTCGGCCATATGTCTGGCGGTCGGTAGGAGGTCGAGTATAGCTGGCGGGTGGGCGAACTCACGGTGCGCGAGCAGTGTTTAGGGTCCCGGGGATGTTGACACTTTCTTGACGACGACGACTGACCACGCTTATTGGGCATCTGGGGCAGAAGCACACTATTCGTCGCTGCATCAATACGCCGCGGAGGGCGGGGGCCGGCGGGAAGCGGGTGTACACTCGCTCGGAAACATTGTGGGAATGTGTGAACATCATTCGCACAATGCTTCCGAGCGACAATCATCTATACGTCTATCGCATTCTTGTGACTATGATTACTCTACTCGCAATGACAGGACATTATTCTATCTCCATTGACAGAGCATTGTATTACAAGCCTACATCCAATAGTGTGCATGAACTTCCCTTGAGGCAATGTATACACAATATTGTCTAAACTCAATGCATGCAAGATTCATCATCAAAACGAGTCGGGATTCTCGCCAGAGAAAGAAGACAACTTTGACCGTGCTTTCGATTTCTTCCGTCCCAGTACGCAGTTCTCAGCTGTGGAATTCGGTTATACAAGGGAACACGGAGACCGGCAGGCAACGATCTGAACAGACCGTCGAGTTCCTGTCTGAGCACGCGTACGAGCCTTCTTTACCTGGCGGAGACTTGACCAAAGTCGAAGGAGAGAGCGCCGATGCGATCAAGTCGAGGAAAATTCTGAAAGGGATGGCAATCCGGAAGATGAGGACGGAGATCAACCATATTGATAATTTCGCATGCGGCGTTCTGGAGGGGTACACGCTGAGGTAACAGAGAGGCAATCTTGGTTGGAAAGTAAAAGACTTGTATGTATTGTGTTGAATCTCCTCTGTAGACAACTGGCTCTGTCTTCGTTATCTGCACTCATATACTTAGCAGTTGCCCAAGGCTTCAAGCTTCAAGACTCACAAACCAAAATAATGATAACGACACGAAGGCTGGTCGTGAGAAAGTGTCTGTAACGTCTCAGTCACGTCAATCATGATCACACTGCTTGCTCTTGAACCACTCGAAGCTATTAAGACCGGTGGAGCCATGGTATTTCCTCCTATTGCCTTAACCTATTGCTTTGCTGCTTGTTTCGACGACCCGCTGAGTGACGACATGGACTTGGATGATCGCACTGAGAATGTGGCCCCTCTTCCTGGCCTATAAAACCTGCTGAATAGCTCCTCTAACCTACATTGCATCTCTAACAAGCACCACCACATACACTCTTCATATCACTATGGTTACTACCACCAACCTTACTGCCACTGGTCGCACCCTCCAGGAAAGCCTAAGAGCGACAAGGGAGTCTGGCAGCTCTTCGAGTTTGTCGATCATCGATGAGCCGGTTCAAAGCTCAGAATACGTCTTGCAGCAACGTCAGTTGACGCTTGACATTCTCGAAGGCAGACGCCCACATGCTCCTGTAACATTCATAGAGCACTTTATCGTTCGTGAGGAGTCGGAGGAGGTGACGCGGGACGAGCAGACGGACTCTCGCAATCGCAACTGGCAGGAAGCTCTGGAGATTCTCGAGGGGAAGCGTCCACCACCTATGGCTCGGTGCACGTTTTCGGAATTCAAGGCGTGGCTCGGCCATATGTCAGGCGGGCGGTAGGAGGTCGAGCATAGCTGGAACTGACGGTGCGCGAGCAGCGTTAGGGTTCTGGGGATGTTGATACCTTTTTGACGACGACTCACCACGCACATTGGGCACCTGGCGGCATAACGCGGTCACTGCTACGGAGATTGGCGTCCCCGAAGCACACTACCACCACCAGTTGGATTATTATTCGTCGCTGGATTAATACGCCCTCTCGGTCTTGTTATACCGGGGAGTACACCCGCTCGGAAACATTGTGCGAATGTGCGAATATTATTCGTACAATGTTTCCGAGCGATGACCATCTATACGTCTATCGAATTCTTGTGACTATGATTACCCTACTCCGAATAAAAAGGCGTTTGTTTTATCTCATGGACAGGGAACATTCCATAAGTAACAAGTCTACGTAGTACCTACTTACCTTTGCTATGAGGCATGCATGTACAGCATTTGTTCAAACTCAATACTCAGTTAGACTCGACACCGGTCTTCGTTAAGCCGATGAGAGGTATGGCTCCCAAGCGGCTAGTTCGAGCTAGTAACACTCAGTCCGACGTTACAGGTGATTGGGCAGTCTAGGTATCGTCAGAAAACGTATTGCATTATATGTGCACAGCAAAACCGACTTGCTCGACAGCCACCTCTTGCAGACCTCCTGAACCAGTTGCTTTCTCGTTACTGATGACATTAAACACTCTCGACGCACTCCATGATGCTTATGCAGCCAAACCTGTCAGCAGACGTGGAACCGTAGATTTCATTGGCACTGCTCAGCAGGTATTATACAATACAGAATTTAACGATACAATACATGAAAGAAATAGTACTAATTATGTGTATCATACTGTACTGCGATTGCCGCGAGTATCGGTCTTTACTACAGGCATCATCTCCAAGATGGTCGCAGACGAATCAGCGGCGGCGGCAGACCTTTGTGGCCTCGCTTCAGGTGCATCTTCATCGCCCACGATACCGACATTCCAGAAGAACAGAATCGCGAAGATTGTTGCTGCATCAAAGTCGTCAGGACCTTGGTTGGAGGAAAGCGTCAAAATGAGACTAACCGACAACCCCAAATGCAAACGCTGTCCACTCGGCAGCCTTGTATCCATCGAGCAAAGCCGGTCTTGGAACATTGCTATTCGTCTCATTCGCGATGACACCCATGTCCAGCGCTCGATTTGCGACTACACGATTGAACACTATTGTTGAAACGGTCACTCCAAGAGCGGTCCCAATCTCAAAAATACATGTGTCAGCAAATAACTGATAGTCATTGTAGAAGGAACGTACCTGTGTCATTGTCTGGAAGAGGGCTCCAGCAAGACTTTGCTCGTGAGGCAGCACAACTCTCGCCACAAATATTGTGCCCACCGAGAACACGAAGTCTGCACCAAAGACGGAGCAAATAGCGCTGGGGAAACCGAACGCCCAGTAGGTTGCATTGGGGTCAATGAGGGCGAAGAATATTGAGGCGCAAGCTGTGACTAGAGTTCCAGTGGCTGTATCGGGATAGCTGGTAAGTGCTTAATATGTCAAGAAGAAAATAGACCAACCCAATATGAAGACCGCCGGCACTCGAGCGATGATACCCACAACGATTAGGTTGCAAACGATTCCAGTAATGAACATTGGGAATAATCGAATCATTGTTCCTACTGGTGTGTAGCCTTGATAGTCTTGGTAATACAGCTATAAGGACGTTAATGAGCACCAACGCCTTGAAAGCCGTCGAAAAATATCTACCTGTGTCCAGAAGTTCCATCCGAGGAACGAGGAGAACGTGAAAAGAACGATTAACATTATCGCAGCAAATTTTCCATTCCCTCGAGTCCACAATGAGAGCTTCATAATTGGAGGTGGCGTCCAACGAGATGAAACGCCGTCGGATCTCGACTGTATGCGTCCTAGGAAGTGCTGCCAGCAGAGGAACAGACCCATGAACAGCACGCCGACGATGAGGAGAGCGATGATATCTATGCCTTGATAAGCGAGTGCCTTAATCTTTGACAGGTAAACGTACAAGGTGTTGACCACCGATTCGGCGCAACCTCTCCATCGCTGAGGACGAAGATGATCAGCGTAAGAGAGGCGGTGATTAGAAAAGCGCCCAGCCAGTCGACACGTTTGTCGACCTCTGTAGACGGTTCATCGCGTTCAATAGACCACAGGCCGATTACCATATACAGGACTGTCAAACCACTTGATAGGTAGAAGTTACTCCTCCATGATGGTCTAGAAGGGGATATTAGGCAAAGTTTAGATGACAACGATAGAGCGCTTACGACGAAAGTTGAGTCAATGTGGCACCGATTGCCATCCCCGTGAAAGCGCCTAGTGGCGCTCCAGCAGCGAAAGTGGCAAATGCGATTGAGCGTAGCTGTCCCGGAGGGAAGGAATGCGCCAGGATGCCCATCTACAAGCTAGTTGTCGTAACTCGAACGGAACATTAACGCCCATAACGTACTGATGCTGGAAGACTGGCTGCCACGCCAACACCTTGAATACCTCGAAGAACATCAAGGGTAATCTCGCTGTGTGCGAATCCACAGGCCAAAGTGAAGACCGCAAGCCATCCAGAGCCTATCATGAATGTTTTCTTTCGTCCATAAAGGTCCGCTAGACGTCCAAACACGGCGAAAAGGCATCCCTAACAGAGCTAAGTTGGAAGGTTATGAATGTCATCCTTGAAGAACTGACCGAGCTCAGGGCATACGCCGATACGAGCCACTGGAGCTGTGATTCCTGTATGTCAAGGTCGTGGCCTATTGCCGGTAAGGATATTGCGACTGAAGTGGTGTTCGAGCTCTAGACCACGTCAATATCCCACAATATTTTCAGAAAGAAGACAGCAACTTACGTTTACCAACATCGTCATTGTACACGTAGCAATGAGTGCAATGGCACGAGCAGTGGAAAGCGGAGGTCGCGAGGGTAAGTCCTTGTCAGGAGGCATAGTGACCGCCTTTGGCAGGGTCGCTGTGGACATTATAGCTGTATGCATGGTGTCCGGGCCTTCCAGTGGAAGAGTAGTTGTCGACATGTCGGAAGCAAGTCGGAAGCGTGTTTGCAGCGGGGCTTCAAGTTCCAGCAGTCATGACTTATAAGCGCCCTTCGAGATGTGGGCCACACCACGATTGAGTAATCCGGCCACTCTTCCTCGCGAACTAAACCGCCCGGCTAAGGAATATAAACATATCGGTTGTCTGCCGAGTGTTTTACCGAGAAATGGTCCTCAATGTCCCCATTAGAGAAGCAGCAGAAATAGATAGTCCATGATACAAGTGTGCCTCTGAACCGCGTCGGTCAAGCGTGGGTCGAGGAAAAAGTGGAGGCTTCGGTAAATTCCGGACTCCGACTTTGCTCCGACCATTCGGCTGTCGGCATCAAATGTGGGTCCACCCGGCACCGCACGGGTCGGACTGTTGTGCTCTCTCCTTCGTCGTTTCACTACCAGCTCGACTTGAGTACGGATAATACGACTGGCCTGCTGTTTCCTCGTCCGATGAACGCTCAAACGCTCTGCTTACATATGAAAGTGTATCAATCTACTGGGTGCTCAATGCTCATCACTTGACTATTCTACAGCAACCTGTGGTTTTCTGGCAGAGTACGCGTGTCAAACTCTAGACTCAATGCAATCGACTCCCGGTAAAAAAACAAATTCTCTCTTCCTTTCTCACATCGCTTTATTAAGTGGATCTCCTGCAGATCATCATTCCAATCAACCTCGACACATTTTGTTTGCGGCTCTAGCCCCGGATTGACCGAACTCTCTGAGTCTTGAATACCAACGGAATGACATATGTCCAACTCTGTCTATGCTGTGGTCCGCGGCCCCTGCGCGCCCGACAGCATTAGCTCTTCCCGCTTCGTTCAAGCAATCAACATGGTTGCAGTGCCTTGCGTGCCTGTCTATACGCCACTATGCGCCTGTGGATGTATATGGTTCGCACTCTGGCTGGCGGCTTCCTGAAATCGACCTCCCGATTGATCTCATTACTCCAAACGAGGCTCTCATGCCAGGTAAGTACGACGACCAATGACTGCGTCTCGGGATTCATGAGACGCACTTGCCTAGTACCGCCTCGACCCAAACCGGGCGTATTACTCGGGCGACGCTGTGGGTTTGATGCGACGCCCTAGCGATGTATTGTTCAACAATGCGAAAACCGCCAAACTCTGACAGAAACGGATCACGGTCCCCGCACAGTCTCTGCCATATGCACTGCAGCATTTGAGTGGTTTGAAGGAGTGGAATGGAAATTGGGAATGTATAAAAGGACCAGCGGATGGTCGTTGATTTTTCACCATCGTTTGGTTTACTACTTCCGCAGACATGATCTCCCTTCTCGTTGCGTTCTCGCTTGTAAACGCTGCTTTCGCGGCGGTTTACACCGATCCTAGCGAGCTTCCAGCTGATAAGGAATACGACTTCATTGTTGTAGGAGGTGCTGATTATCAGTCTCTATCACATACATCTGTATTAATGCGTCAGTGCAGCCGGAACTGCAGGCAACGTTATTGCAGCTCGATTGGCTGAGAACAAGCAAACATCTGTTCTAGTTATCGAAGCGGGTCGAAGGTAAATCATGTTATTCATCATATTGAAGCAGCCATGTTCATTGATTTTGACCAGCAATACCGGGTTCGCCTCAGACTTGATCACGATTCCCTTCCTGGGCCCGAGCGCGTCTCCTTTTACAACCTTCGATTGGAACTATACCACCGAAGCCCAACAGGCGCTCCAAGACCAGACCATCGCTTATCCGCGAGGATATGTGTTGGGTGGAAGTAGTTCGACAAGTATGACTTCTGCTTTTGTCGCTTCTATAAGACTTAACGTCACCCTCACAGACTACATGGTCTACACCCGAGGCTCTTCAGATGACTACGACAAGTTCGCTGAGATCGCCGGTGACGATGGCTGGAACTGGGACAATCTTTTCCCATATGCGTTGAAGGTACATTTTTCAATATAATCTGGATGACAACCTTGCTGATGTTATCACTAGAACGAACGCCACGTTCCGCCCAACGACGTAAGCGCCTCAATCCGTGTTCCTGTGTCGTTCAACTAAACTTTCATTGAAGGGACACGATGACAGCGATCAATACATTCCCGAACTTCATGGCGTAGATGGACCTTTACTCACAAGTGTCTACGGTTGGCCCGCTGATGTCGATGAAGTCGTGCTCGCCACTACCCAGGAATTAAGCGACGAATTCCCTTGGAACCCTGATTATAACTCT
>QLPD01008022.1:0-15443 GCA_003314085.1 Hymenopellis raphanipes | reverse complement strand
GTATGGCGTGTCGATCGTTCAGACACTCTACTATTATACCCGTACTCATTCCCTCTTCTCCGGGTGTTACAAGCTCACTAAAGATGTCACAGGTTATCCCAAGGATCCCTGGTATCTTAAGCTACTGGTTAGTTCCTCACTGAGACGAACTGTAAGAGACTGAATATTTGCAGGTCGCGACAACAATCTTTTTCGACACACTTCATCAAGCATTTATCACCCACACGAGTGCGTGTCAGAGCCTCTTTTTTCCGGATTGTGCCTCATCTCACTCTTTATCTTAGTGTATCATTATTTAATCGTCAAGTTCTAGTAAGCCACCACTCTTTTTTGCGCGCTTTCCCTTCTAATACAACCTTTTTCAGTGAGCCCACTGCTCTGACTGAGATAATATGGTGGGAATTGCGAACCTGCTTGACACCCAGCAAGCTTTTCTAATCTGTACTCACAGGAGCGTCATCCTCGAGTCCATTCCAACGGTAAGAATCTTCTCGGGGCGAGGCGAACTCGCATTCTGACGCCTCTCAGGGTGTCACCGGAACTCTCGTACAATGGCGCGTTTCTATCGTTCCTTTCTCCTTCGCCTGTATTGACCTACGTGTGACAGCTTTTATACTGTCCGAGTATTCCGCCGTACGTGTCGTATGTCTCGTCCGCGTCGCACCCAGCTGACGAGTATTACGCAGTGAGCAAGAAAAACTACATTCTCACGGGTACAATTCTGCTCTTGATCCTGGCGAACTCAGGTCAGTTGTATTCCGATTCCTCCGCTCTTCTTCTTTGACCGATTTTGTCTGACTGTAGGTTCCGGAACGGGTAATGTCCTTGTTTACTCGCGGAAAGCGCGTATGGCTGACGTCTCCGAAGCATGGGTGGTACTTGCCATGACGAAGTCCACGTACAGAGGACTTCTGGAAATCAGCGTAAGTGATAGATTGAACAATCGAAGGGTATGCGCCGGACTCAAGTTGTCACAGGCATTAACTATGACCATTAACGCCCTCTCAGCGGGGGCTGATATACTGATTGCCATCAGTCTATGCTTGATGCTTCACAAGTCGAGAACGGGATTCAAAAGGTAGCCTCTTGGTCTTGCTGCAGAAGACAAATGCGAAACTGACGCGTCTTCTCAGCTCTGATACCATGATCACGAGGCTCGTACGTATCTCTCATCGTAAGAGTTCTTGTTTTCCTGATAACCATCGCATCAGACACTCTTTTTCATGAACACCGGACTGTAAGTTACTCTGCGTCTATGGATTTACAACATCTTCATTAACTCCGATACTATCAGATTAACCAGGTGAATCATATGTCCTTATGCAGTCAGGGCTCCATCCTCACCTCACCTATTCATTCAGTCTTTGCGCTGTCGGAGCCCTTATCTCGGTGAGCAAAGCGAATTACTATAGCTTTCCATCATTAACGTTAACGCCAAACAGCTTGCCGTCTCCCCCGATTCCCTCATCTACGCCCTGTGGTATTTCTGTATCGGCCGGCGTAAGCATTAACGTTGCCCTATTCACTTCCGCACTCTCTCAAACCCCGATTGCACCCAGTTTACGCCAACTCCCTCCTGGCGGCACTCAACGCGCGCAACATCATCCGGGGCCGAACAGAAGACGTTGACCTCGTCGAGTTCCCGACTGCCATCGTCTCTCCTGTACCGACAAGCCATGGCAGCTCGAACGGTCGGCATCCGAATATCTCAATCAGAATCGACACCACAAAAGAATACGATGCTGATGGCATGCCGCTCGATGACCGCAAGGACACGGGATCCATGGTCCGTTCTTTCCGCTCTGCTTGGGTCATACTCTTAAAGATTTCGTTGACTATATAGATGAAGGCTTCGCCAGCTTCTGATACCACTTACGTCGGCGAAGAGAATTGCTGAGTTCTTCTCTCTCCATCAAGGCGACGTAGCAGCGAGGCTTTGGTTTAAGTTATACCCACGCTGTCAGTGTCTGAATTGTGTATTCTTGGGACGTGGACTTGCGTACTCACCTTTATTCCGACGTAGTCGTATCCTGAATTATCAATAAGTATCATTTGTTGAAAAAGAACACATAGGGCATAGCCAACGAGAAGCACGTAGTAATCGTAATTGTACATCACAACAAGGAATATCATAATGTCCTTATCGATATCACCTAGACAATTGAAGAACTCTCAGAAGAGGCAGTAGACGGGATGACCTTCTCTGGGGACGGGAGAACAACTTTAAAGACAGATTTCCTAACAATCTTCCAGATGTCGCACCACAGGATGAATGCAAGAGTCATGGCAACGATAACGCCCCACTCCCACCCAATCGCGTGTTGGTAAAACACCACTTCGTTCAGGACAGGAACGTAGATCGCTTTTGGAAGACACGTCAATAACGAAGTACAAAACCTTACACAAGGACGTGTGCTTACGAAGAACAGAACTCGCACAAGCGAGGATGACAGACCAGAAGAGGACCTTGTTCTCGTAGAGCGTCTTGTAGAAAGGAATCCCGGGTTCGAGACGGAATACAGAGCGATCGACTGGAAGGGATGGACGAGATCAGATGCGTCACCGACAAGGCGCTAGTCACTTACAAGACTTAAGAACCCAGGCATACAACATGAACTCGACGATAAGGGTGGCGAATACAGTGCTTCTGGCACGCGCAACAAGGGTGCACTGCTCCGAGAATCCGCGGTTGCAGCGAGAGGCGAGGTCTCCAGGTTCGACACCGGCGTACATGACGATCACGAACTAGAGGGGCATGAATAAGTCTTCGAGTACGAGTCATTCCATAGCCTACACTAATGAGACACGTGATCCCAATAACAATTCCATACGCGAACGTATCGAGAATCAACGCCCAAGTGAAGACACCATCCTTGACCGAATGACACTACGGCGAATGGGCCGGGTTCATCACTCGGAAAACAGCGTCGGAAACAGGCGGGAAACACCGGGTTCTTCTTCACCAAAAACACGCCAAAAACACTGAACAGCCAATCAGAATGCGGCACACAAAGTTTTCAGCGTGTTTTTCACGCAGCAATCACCCGGTGTTTCCGTGTAGTGTTTGCCTCGATTTCGGCTTGCCCAACCCGACCCACTCTCCGTAGTGTGAGGCGGTTTCTTCATGAGATCAAGCGGAGCCTTTTCCGTGCCTAGTCCCAGCGATGGTGGCGTTCCGGTGATCTTCGCTTATTTTGAGTAATGTCACTGAAAGGTGTGAAGACGTCAACGAACCATATTGACCCACAAGATGGCAAGCGGGCTAAGCGGAAAGACGCTAGAGCCATCTTTATCTTTAAATCCAAGCCCAGCGACAAGGAGGACGACAAGTGCGACGTTGGTACTGAGCAGGTGAAGACTGAACCTACGAAAACCAGTGTTCAAGCTCGTGCCTCCGACACGCGAGGGCAGACGTACCTTTGAATATTCAAAAACAACCTCCTCCCTTCGGCCACTGCGGAACGGATGGAGTCAAAGTTACTACCAAGCGATATAATTCAGTCAAAACCAGATCCCCTTTAACGCCGAACAGACTTACTCGTCAGTAAGCACAAGATCCGATGCATCTTTCGCCACATCCGACCCCGCCAGGCCCATAGCGATCCCAATGGGCGCGAGCTTCAACGCCGGCGAGTCATTCACCCCATCGCCGGTCATCGCCATATGCCTCCCCCGTCGCTTCCCAGCCTTGATCATACGCACTTTCGTTTCCGGTGCGCAGCGCGCAATAACAAGTGGCAGCTCAGGGAGAGCGTCGATCTCAGCATCCGTCATGCGATCGAATTGTGTCGCCTATCATCAGTTTAGTGGTCAATATAAACGACAGATGTATAACTTGGTAAACCCGGTACTAACCGTCATTACAACACTCGCCGAGACATCCCTAGTGATGATCTCAACGCTCTCTGCGATGGCTTTGGCCGTCGTCAAATGATCTCCGGTCAACCTTCAATACAGTTCAGGGTGCGCTCGACACAGAAAACTCGCACGTACATGTGAACAACAATACCGGCTTCTTTACACGCTCGAACGGCGGACAAGGTCTCCGGACGGGGAGGGTCGAAGATTCCTATAACAAAATTCAGTTTGGGCAATTGAGAAGGAGCAAAAGACGTACCAGCAAGACCAAGGAAAGTAAAGTCGCGCTCGGCGGCTTCGCGCGCGATGCCTGCAACCTCGGTGGGGGCGAGGATACGTTGAGCCAGACCAATGACACGGAGACCTTGGCTGGCTAGTTCTTCGGCTTTGGCTAGGAGCAGTTGACGTATGTTGTCGGTCAAAGGGGCCGTAACGCTAGGCGCAGTGGCTGGCGAGGGCACGTAAAATGAAGATCCCTCTAAAAGACGTTCTACCTGCATAAGAGATGGACTGTCAGTACCATGGTCTGCGCGAGGTAGCAAGTAAACTCACGGCTCCTTTGGTTAGGCAAACGGAGGAACCCGGATTATCGTGGTCCAAATAAATCGTGGACATCTTCTTCGTCTCACTAGAGAATGGAAACTCTACCTGAAGCTGAAAGCGAAAGCCACCATTCTTGTCTTCGTCAATAGTAGACCCGCCTTTCTCTTCATACACAGTCTCCTCAATAACAGTAGCGGCTTCATCTTCATCGGGAGTGAGCGTGGGTCGGCCCATGCCAAGCTTGGTGGCGAAGACTTGCAGCGCAACTTCGGTAGGATCACCAGTGGACACCCAAACTCCGGCGTCGTTCTGCTGGATTGTCGCGACATTACAGAGCGACGCGACGCGGAGAGTCTGGGCAAGACCTTCATCAAGTTTGCTGGGATCGACAGCGGGGCCTTCATCGCCGCCTTTATGAACCGTACCAAGTGGCTCCAGTGCATTTGATGCCGTTTGAGTGCTCAGCTCGTACCCTTCACCAGGCGCACCGGCAATCCACATCTTGCGGACGGACATTTTTCCTGGGCTTTGATTAACGTTTACGTTAGGGAGCCAGCAATGTGCAGGCTTACCTAGAGTAAGAGTACCGGTTTTATCACTGCAAATATCAGTGACGCCTCCGAGGTTCTCTAGCGCGTCGAGCTTACGAACGATGACGTTCTGTTTCGCCATACGACGCGTGCCCAACGACATTGTGAGAGTGAGCACGACGATGAGAGATTCTGGTACAATTCCGACTGCAACAGCAATAGCCTAGTCATAAAAATAAACAAACAAGCTTCGTAATGAAGAGCAAGAACATACATAAATAGTAACTTCCTCGGTGATCTGGAATTTAGCGACAGCGAACACGACCATCGCGAGTACAAAAGCGCAAAGAAATAGAACGTAGGCCAACTTGGTCAGCTTACGCTGGAGAGGTGTACCGGTCCGAACACCGCTGTAATTGAGGATCATTTCCTTCAAGCGGCCGAAGAACGACATTCCACTCTTGTCGTCTTTGTTATTCTTGCTGTTCATGGCGTCTGCGATGCGGCCAATCTGAGCGGACATTCCGGTAGCGATAACAATTCCGGAGCCGCGACCTTGGGTGACGATTGTAGACGAATAGCATAGGTTGATACGGTCCCCAAGGGGGATATCGGTTTCTTTGAAGGTTTCAGTAGACTTTGCCACTGCGATGATATGTGAGCAAAGAGACCGGCGTTCGGAAGCGATCCTTACCTGGAACAGATTCGCCCGTGAGTAACTGCTCCGATACTTCCAAATTAGAGATGACGAATAGGCGCAGCTTCGGGATTAGTGAGGATGTAGTACTATCATGTGAGCGAGACTGCTTACATCGGCGGGAATAACGTCGCCTGCCTTGACTTGAACGACATCACCTGGTACAACATGTTTGGAGGGTACAATGACAGGCTGTCCGTCACGAATCACGACAGCGGTGGGAGATGATAGCTGGCGGAGAGAATCCATCGTACGTTCAGCCTTGTATTCTTGAACAAATCCGATGCTATCAAAGACGTGAGCTGTATATCACTCAAAAAGGGGGAAACGAACACAGTATTAACAGTAATTACACCTGCGATAACACCGCCTTCAACCCAATCCTGGACACCAAGACTAAGTCCCAGCGCCACCAACAGCACGAGCGTGAGCGCGTTGGCTATGATAGAGCTAAGTGCTAAACAACTTTGGACGAACAATCTTACCGAGCTGGCTAACTAGAAGACGAAGGATCGATATTCCTTCATCGCCCCCGATTGAATTCTCTCCGTACTGAGCAAGACGGGCTACAGCAGCGTCTTTGGTGAGGCCCTCAGTAGAAGAAGTGCCAAGCACGTCGAGCAAACGGGGGATGGACAATGTGTGCGCGCTTGTGGCGACATCCACGTCCGAGATATCAGTGCGTGACGACGAGGTTCGGGTTATTTCCCGCGATTGGGTGGGTTGAAAATGCGGTATAGGGGGCTCGTCGGTACCATCTGCAGCGGGCTGGTCACATTTCTGGTCCACATTTGCTGTGGCATGACTGGTGCTCGTTGAAGTTTTTTCCATTCAAGAGGGGAGAAAGCGATGGAAAGCGGTGTGGGGTCGATACCCGGCCTTTATAAAGCACCAAGAGGCTGGAGTGCTAAGAGATTTTGGTATCAATTGACAAATGGTCATAAGAACGAACATGTAGAAATGGAGGGGACTGTGGGTGACCGCGTCCGGGAAACACGAGTGACGACCGTCGTGGCACAGTCGACATTGAATTGAGTAAGACATTGTAGGAAACGTCGAGGACTCCAACAAGCATCCTCAAGGTAAGTCGCCAAGCCCATGCCAAGGACCACGAGCTGCTCACGTTATCGCGGGCCGAAAGTCATGCCTAAATCGGCATTCTCGGCATTATGTCACTATCTTATCAGCTGCATTGCCAGCAGACTTCGTCTTCGCCTTGGGCCGTTGTCGAGCTAGCCAGTACATATGTGAAATTGTCGGTCTAAGCTCTTGGCGGAAAGGAAGTGCACCCCGGTAGAGTCGTTTGATAGAACAAGACACTGGGCAGGACTGGAGCTTCGAACGCTCGATTCAAACACGTTCACAATGTCGAATCGAAGTTCATTGCTAAAAAGGATCTGGATCCCCTATGCGCGCAAGCTTGTGTTATGAAGCCGATAGGTTATCATAAATTGATTATCTGCTAAGTCCAGTGTGATGGCTTTCGGCGCTCTCAACATGACACTGGGTTGCCACAAAGGAGATTCCTTTTTATCATAAAAAAAGATACAAACATGAACGCATATAGTACATTTCCACAGGTTCGTCGAAATCACCCTCGTTGCTGGAGCGTTTTTTGTCACTGATAAGGAATGAAAAAGAGAGGTGTGGAAAGCTTACCATCGTCGGAATATACTCCCGCGCGCCGTTCAAAACATCAACATCACCAGGGATGTCAAGAAGATGCGTCTCGTACAGGTATTCGTCCATCCACTGCACATTCAGACCTTCAGATCTAAACTTCCACAGCCTCAGGGCGAGAGACGAGCCAGCTAAGGAATCAGATCCAGGTGCGCGATCGTCGTCCAGGTATCTAACCCTTCGAAGACGGAGTTTCTGCAATCGGGCGCAAGTTGAACTCCTTTTCCCTTCTTCCCACCGCACCTCAACCAGCTCCTCCAATGCGGGGCCTTCGAAAATGTAGTTCTGATTCGTTCCCATAACTTCCAACTCAGTCATTCTTGGAAACAACACACTGGAATCGTGTCCTGCGGCAGTGAGCTTTCCAAGAATGGCCGCTATGTCTCGCGGACGATGGTCCACATCGAATTCTAGGTGCAGACTCCGCACAGGAGAACCAAGCCTCATACAAAACCGTTGGAGAAAGGCGGCTTGGGTAGATAGATCAACACTGATATTGAGAGTGCCAATGGTAGCCCCGGAGTGCTCAAAGATGGCGCAAAGAGAGTCAGCTATATCTGCACCGAGACTTTCAACCGGGCAAGATTCCCTCAAACGGTGCAGATGTAGTTCCGTCGTCGAGAGCGACAACTCCTTGACTCCGGGAAGTCGCACCTTGTCCACCATGAACGACATCGCGGCTACCGCACAACTGGATAGGTTCAGATGACGAAGGGCGTCGAGTGTAATGCACCGCTCGGGGACTAGTGCTGCTTCAAGGGGCTGAATATACCTGAGATGTAGGCTGTCTAGAGCGACCATACTAGGAAGAACATGAAAGAAATGTGTATGGTCATCAAATCCGCCGGCGAAGGATGTAATATTGGACCAGGGGACATCGAAATGAGGGAAAGGGAAGTTGAGACTCAGATTACGGAGTGAGTGGGATAATTCGACCACATCGTCGGAAGCGAGTGGCGAGATGTGAGCTGGAATGGTTATGTCAGGCTCCACAAACAATGATAGAGTCTCCAACCGAGGAAGATAATCCATGTCAAGGAGCCCGTTGAGGTTGATCTTTCCCCTGTCGAAAAACCAAATAGGGGCGCTGCAGGAGAGCGAACGCAGGCGGATGGAATGTGAGCTCAACAACTCAAGCGCGCCGTTAATGGTCTTCCGTCTTTCGATGCAGCAGCCCTCCGGCATATTGGCGACGCGAATAATGATGTCCAAAGGATGGCCGTGGGCAACCCTAAGGCATTGGGCGATATAGGCCATGTCCAAATCACTAGGTCGCGGCGGTCCAGGCAAATCGTAGTAAGGGTTAATCTTCTGTGAGAGGTCCTCCACTTCCACCGTGATTTTTGACCACAAGAACTTGGAATTCAGCATGACGCGGCTCCAGTTCCTGCAGACGAGTTGGATAATAGTGCGCGTTTTGCCGCGATATCTGGGGTCACCAATGGCAAGGCGAAATATTTCGGCCAGATGCTCATTTGGAACATCGAGGATGCGCTGGCCAGGGTGAGACATGGTGGGCGTATTAGAGATCGACTGACTCTTTGTTTACTGGTGTATTTCAGTGTCCGACGTAATCGTTTTTCAACAGATGGATGGATAAACCCACCTTGTGGATAAGTTGCATCCTCCTTTCTTTGTCCTTCCTCTGTCTGTCTTACCGGAAACTCGGACGCATTGCCTCTCGACGTCATGATGGTGTTCTCTATACCAGATATAGTGCCGGCGCCACACTGTCTTCCCCATGATGTTCATACATAAGTACTCAGTCCGTGCCTCGTCTTTCCGATTATGCTATTAAGTAATTCATTCGAAAATCAAAAAACATGATAGATATGAAGTTGTAATACAAGCAGGACATAAGCAATCATCTATAACAAATTGTTGCAATTCAGTAGGTATCGGCATCGGAAGGAGACGTTGAAGACCTACACACTCATTGGTACATACTGTTGCGCATCCTCCAAAACATCAACATCGCCAGGGACCCAATCATTATACGGCTCGGGCAAGTATTCGTCCAACCATTGCACATCGAGACCCTCAAATCTCAGCTTCCTCAACGTCAGGGCAAGCGACGACATAGCCAGAGAATCAGACTCGAGTGGTTCGGGATATTCATCACCTGAGAATCTAACTCTCCGGAGACGCAATTTTTGCAACCTCGTCACGAATCCGTTGACCCCCCACCGCGATATGACCAGCCTCTCCAATGAAGGGCATTTGAAGAGTGCTTCACAACGGTAGGAAGGGTTAACACCAACAAGCTCCAGCTCAAGCAGTCCTGAAAACAATGGTTGTGCCTTTTCTAGTACGGCGAGCTGGTTGAGAAAGGGTGCGATCTGCGGCTGTTTGTAGTCAGCCGAAAACTCGACTCGCAGACTGTGCACGCTGGCGTCAAGATTGCTACAAAGCTGACCGAAGAACGGTGATTGAATGGGCGGCTCTATACTGATATCCAAAACGCCGACCGTAGCTCCAGAGCGCTGAAGCATGCGGCAGAGAGAATCGGCCATTTTTGGGGTAATAGCGTCCACTGTGCAAGCCTTCGTCAGGTGATGCAAATGTGTTTCCGTCTTCAATAACGAAAACTTTTGGAGTGCCGGAAGACATAGATTATCCTCTATGGATGATATCGCCGATAACGCACACTTCGACAACTTCAGATGATGAAGGACATTAAGCGTGAGCTTCCACTGGGGGGCTTCAGCTCCAAGGGGCTGAATGTGCGTGAGATGGAGAGTTTGTAGAGCGCCCATACCAGAAAGGACCTGAAAGAAATGGATATGGTCGTCGAATCCGCCAACAAAAGATGTAATGCTGGCCCGAGCGACGTCGAAGCGGAAAGGGAAGTTTAGGTTTAGATGATGGAGGGACTCGGATGATGCGATTTCAGCGGAAGGAAAGCGTGTCAAATCCCGGCGACCAGACTCCGCATTCACGACCAACGACAACCTTTCCAACTGAGGGAAGTCGTTGTGGTCGATAAACCTGTCAATGATCCTTTGTTGGAAAACCCACAAAGGGCCACTACAAAGAAACGACCTCCAGCGGATAGAGTGCAACTGGAGCACTTCAAGCGCCTTACGTAGAGGATAATCGGTGTCCCAGCGAAAGCCCTCTGGGACATCAACGCGGATGGTGATGTCCAGAGGATGGCCGTGGGAAATCATGAGGCATTGCTCTATGTAGGACAAGTCTGGTCCAGAAAATTCGGATGGTCCGCTGCACCAAGGTGGGTAGCTGTCCGCTAGGTCCCGGACTTCTACGACGATTTTGGACCACAAAGGCTTGTAATCCAGCATAACCCTTCTCCATCTCTTACAGACGAGTTGGATGATAGTCCGCGTGTCGCAACGACAGTTACGGTTTCCCAACGCAAGGCGAAATATTTCCGCCAAAAGTTCGTTGGGAATACTAACGATGAGTGAAACGGGAGATGACATGGTGGTTTAAGATCAACCTAGGGTTTACCGGAGTTACCGGCCGAAACCTCGATTTGTCCGTTTCTCATTGACTTTCCAAAATCTTCAAGCTGAGGTCTGTCATGTTCAAATGGAAGGCGGCGCTCGTCGTGGTACTTCACTGATGTATCGCAGTAGAGTGTTATTTTTGTGCCCTACCACTTTTTTGCAGAATGATGATGTGGTCATATCACTCATGACTTGAACGCAGACATTTCAGTGTGACATCTTGTGCAGCTTTCGACGTGTCGCGGTTCAAGGCATGTGAGCAGTTTACGAGTCTAAAATTGCTCAATTTTAGACTCGAGACTAATTTCACCGACGAATATCCGACCATCTCTGACCATGGGATCTATCTAGCCTTTTTTTCAAACGAGCATCATGACTTTCCTGAAAGTATCCGGCACTTTGATAACCAAAGATTCTGTACCCATCGTTCTGAGAGGTGCAGGACTTGGTGGATGGTTGACGTGCGTTCATAGATCTGCTTCATCTGGTGTTAATATCCTCTAACCAACTTACAGGATGGAGAACTTCATAGCAGGCAAAGTTATCTTCCATTCAACTGATACATCTGCTCAGACTTCTTGAAGGCTATCCTAGCTGCGAGTATCAGATCCGAGAAGCGTTAGATGAGGTGCTTGGACCTCAGAAAGCCGCTTTCTTCTTTGACAAGGTTTGCGATCTCGTACAAACCGTGAAACCATCTTTGTTAATTCGCCTCCAACAGTTCCTCGAAAACTTCTTCACAGAATCCGATGCCCTCTTCTTCCATTCCCTCGGTCTAAACTGCATCCGGATCGCCGTCAACTACAAACACTTCGAAGGTATATCATATCACACATCCCATCACCAACTCAACACGGATCTATTCAAACTCACTTACAGACGACTCAAACCCACGAGTCCTCAAACCCGATGGCTTCAAGCACCTCGACCGCGTCATCAACCTCTGCGCCAAACACTCCATCTACACCATCATCGACATGCACACCGCTCCCGGCGGTCAAAGCGGGGGCTGGCACGCCGACGGCGGGACACACATCCCTCTCTTCTGGCGCCACAAAGACTTCCAAGACCGCTTCGTCTGGCTCTGGACCGAAATCGCACAGCACTACAAGGACAACACCTGGATCGCGGGATACAACGTCCTCAACGAGCCTGCGGATCCGCACCCTACCATGGCTCGTCTCACAGAGCTCTATGATCGCCTATGCGTAGCGATCCCAGCTGTAGATCCGAATCACATCATATTCCTCGACGGCAACACCTACGCCTCTGACTTCAGCCAGTTCCCTGACAACGCAGGGGAGAGGTGGGGTGCAAACGTCGCTTACGCCATCCACGATTATTCTCCCTTTGGGTTTCCCAAATCGAAAGAGGTGTACGTGGGCAGCGAGGATCAGAAAGCCCGCATGACAGCGACGTACGTGCGCAAGCGCAAGTGGATGGACGACCGAGGATTGTGTGTGTGGAATGGAGAGTGGGGACCGGTCTATGCAAGGCGTGTGTACGACGGGGACGCCACTGACCGGATCAACGACGCGCGGTACATGGTGCTGAAAGATCAGCTCGAGCTCTACAGCAAGGCAAGGTCTTCTTCTCAACCCTCTGGGCGGTGTATTGAACCGATCCTAGGACACACTGAGCTGGTCGATCTGGCTTTACAAAGACATCGGCTTCCAGGGCATGGTGTATGTATCACCCAACACCGCGTACATGACCCGCTTCAAAGAATTTCTCGCAAAAAAGCACCGCCTTGCTGTTGACGCATGGGGTGCAGATGACAAGGACGTCAAGCACGTTTATGATCCTATCGTCGAGCACATACGTGAAGCCGTCCCAGATGAATCGAAACGCAAGCTGTACCCGCCCATCTGGAGTCTGGAAGATAGGGTAACAAGAATTACAAGGACGATCTTGGTCGCAGAGTATCTCGTTGCGGAGTGGGCGGACATCTTTCGCGGACTGGACGA
The DNA here is from genome assembly GCA_003314085.1 of Hymenopellis raphanipes. Taxonomy (NCBI): domain Eukaryota; kingdom Fungi; phylum Basidiomycota; class Agaricomycetes; order Agaricales; family Physalacriaceae; genus Hymenopellis; species Hymenopellis raphanipes. The sequence continues at coordinate 2,698 of QLPD01008022.1, read as the reverse complement.
AGAGGCGTTGGAAGAATTGGCAAAGAGCTTTCATTTCGATAACTGTGCTAAGAGGGAGGGGTTGAACGAAGTTCTAAGAAATAACGCGCCGTGAATGGTGTTTACGTATAGCAGGAAATGGAACCTGTTTCAAAAAGTCGTGTATGGCGTAAAGTGGATGTTGACCGGACCCATCGCAGATTCATCCTGACACAGGAACAGGCTTCTCCGCCATCGCAGCAAGCCTAAAGATGTGCCGCGCCTGAGCACCATGTTCTTCATCAATATAATCAACACTAGCTGTATCTAAAAAAACCACTGTGTCAATCCCTAAATCACAACCGGTCAACGATCAACAACTCACGAATAGTCGACCGATTATCAAACATCACAACCGTCCTCGGGCTCCACCTAACTCTCGCCTGGATATCATGCGCAACAATCATATGGTTGAGCAAAAACTCTGTAATCGTGCGCCACTCCAGTTCCTTCATGCCTTCAATGCCAGTGATAAACTCCCCATTGAGAAAGATACTCCTCCGACCGGTGATGGGATGGACGCGGACAAGGGGATGAACATTTGTGACCGGATCTTTACGAACGAGACCCCCGGCAAGCCGTGTATGCTTGATCATGTTCGCAGAAGAGTGTTTGACGAAGAGCGTATCGATGAACGCCCGGAACTTGGGTGACAGGCGGCTGATAATCTCGACTCGTCAGACTAGTCCATGAGATGGCATAGGAATGAAACATACTCATACGCATCATCCGCGGCAGCAAAGATCGTATCTCCACCAACCTTGGGCCCGTCCAACAGCCCGAGCATAACATACCCCGGCGGCTGTCGCTCATAGCTCACATCCTGATGCCACAAACACGACGTCGCCTTTTGCTGGAAAAAAGCATCAATCTCTTCCTTATTCCCGTCGCGGTGTATGATATGAAACCCAGGATAGCCTGGCCGGACAATCGATATCAACTACGGAATCCAACAATCGATGGCAACACACCTTTCAAGCTACCCGAAACAGGCTGATAATTCCTCTTTCCAAAATAGTCCATGAACGTCTGCTGGTATTCCGGGCCGGCCTCAATGAAATCCTGGTCAGGAAACACGACGATCTTCCGCTCGCTTATGAGCAAAGCGAGCTCGTCCTTGGCCGCGTCGGTCAAGTCGGTCAACTGCACGCCACGAAGAATCGTCCCCATACGGGGCGTAATTTCTTCAACAGCGGTAGCCTGCGACAAAAGGGTGGGCTTGTCCTTATCAGCCCGGAGTGCAGGATCCTCGAACTTGAAGGGCGGGAGAGGGTCAAACCAGATTGGGTCCCAGGTAGGTGCATAGGCGGGATACTTGATATTGGGGGGTAGCTTCCCGTCCTCGGATTTGTATGGGATATTAATATCGTATGTGACGACAGGTTCAGTCTCAGAGACACGAACAGTGGTGGTCGCGGACATTAGAGCAGGAGGATGGGTTGTTGAATGAATGTTGACTGGACCTTTATAGCAAGTCTACAAGTTTCGGGAATTTAACCGACCCGTTTTCTATGCGGCATATGGCGCTTTCAAAATCTTGCGCGACGGAGCCAATGAAGGTGACCGCAGCTTGTGATCGCAATGACAAAGTCTGAACGTTTCCCTGGCGAATGTTCTGCGCCCCAAACTAAGCTTCAAAGACGCATATTTTCTGCCACGAGACCTCACCCTCGTCCCCAAAGAATCAGAGTTAATGTCGATGCTAATCACGTTCGGGTTAAAAGGCTACAAGCATTGACGTGTGAACACTTACCACAATACAACGCTGCTCTTTAAGCAACCCACTTGATAACTAAGTCGTAAAAACGAGTCCAGACTCCCATCACGAGTTACCTCCCTTCTCCCGCTTCCTGACAAATCGCCCCGCCAATGTCGACCTCACTGCCAACAGAAAACTCTGATGGCTCAACCATTTCGAGCCATGAACTGTTTTTGATGCACTTGCCGCATCCGCGACTCCTCTGATTGATGGTACACACACGGCTCGTGATCGTTGACTTGCTCAGTAGCGATGGACATCCCCATCCCACCCCGGTTTCCCTGAAACACACGAGATTTCGGCCAAGCACGCATCGCGTTTTACATTCCTCGCCTCAACATTTATAAAGAGATCGCTCTCCGTGCCCCCGACGACGTGAACCATGCCTGCTCCTTCATTGGAACTCGACACCGACAGGATTCCTGAAAACGAGGAGATCCTGCTCCGGGACGAATGGTTCCTAGCAGATGAGGAGAAAGAGAGTCCGACAATGACCCGCCCGACCCTACTCGATTCCGAGAGCTTCCAGTTCACCATACGACCGTTCACAAAGCGACACAATGCCTCAGGGGAGGGAGAGGATGAGGAGGACTACAACGAAGACCGTTTCTCCCTCGTGTCCATCATGGAGCCCACAAAACCGGATCTCCCCGTCGACCTCCAGAGGCTCTCCATCTTGTGGTCCCACGGAAACATATTTCGTGCATTCCCCTCTCCGCCGACTGATATCCCAGGAGGCGTCCTTCCCTCGCCACTCTCTCCATCGTCTCCACGCCTTCCAGTCCCTGCGGTTGGTCTACACGTACAATCCCCGTCCACATCCGCGTCACCCATAACTCCTATGAACTGCTCCACGACATGGAGCGTCCTCGAAATGTACAACACACCCGAGTCCCCTCCGCAGATCCCCTCTGCCTCCTC